>PVHX01011755.1:0-62595 GCA_004024805.1 Geosciurus inauris
ATATCTTTATTTTTTATGTGGTGCTGAGGATCAAACCCAGTGTCTCAAGCTTGCTAGGCAAGCACGCTACCACTGCGCCATAACCCCAGCCCCTATTCTGTAAGGTCTTAGTAGTTGCATCACACACATCAACGTGTCTACTGTGAGTTCATGGAGAGCCTGGGCACCTGCGCGAGACCCAGTCTCAAAGAGAAAAAAAAAAAGCCACAGAACTGCTGGCTTTGTTGACATCAACAATGTTTTTCTAACAGGTGAATTATGTTTCCAAAATATTGTCAACGTTGTCATAAGTAGAATTTAAAAGCTAAAGGAAAATAAAAGTTTCTCCATTCCAAAGCCAATAGTGGCAGTCGGGGGACTTTCCAGCAAGCCCTGTGAAAATCATTAGTCACTGCCTGATCACAAACACTGCACCCATCCTTTTCTCTACCCTTAAGGATAATTTGTCCTTTATTCTTTTGCTAAATTCCTCTGCACTGTAAAGATAGGAAGCCCTTTCCTACTACCCAAAAAGGGAATCCCTCACTCTCTGTCCCAGCCTTTCCCTCTCTCTTATATTTTCAATTTCTGTAAAGACTTAAAAAAAAAAAAAAATTCAATGCTTCCTCCACATAAAGTTTCTAAAAAATGGAGTAACAGGTAAGTTTCTTAATCAGAAATGGTAAATGCCCCAGCCCTCACCAATCCAGAGGAAAACACTACAAGACACCCAACACACACTTGAAACCATGGATAATATCAGACCTCATATATACTATGTTTTGCCCATACACACATACGTATGATAAAGTCTAATTTACAGATTAGACATAGGAAGAGATTGCTAACAATAATAAACTAGAACACTATAACATTACAATAAAAATTACATGAATGAGTGTGTGCCCTCTTTCTCTCAAAATAACTTTTTTTTTTAAATGAGATGGAGTTGCACTATGTCACCCTTGCTGGTCCTGAACTTCTGGGCTCAAGCAATTCTCTTACCTCAGCTTCCCCAGGTAGCTGGGACTACAGCCTCAGGACATAGCACCTGGCATTCAAAACATCCTATTGTGCTCTACTCACCCTTCCTCTTGATGTGAAATGATATAAGGCCTACATGATAAAATGAACTGAGACTAATAATTCCGACATTGTGACATAGTGTTAGGCTACTACCTAAGGAATACCTAAAAACAAGAACTATGATGACAACAGCTGATCTGACGACCCAGACATCTACTAAGCGAGTGACTGATAGTTGATACACTGGTCAAAAGAATGACTCACATCTGGAGGGAGGTAGCATGAGATTTCATTACTCAGAACACTGCAATTTGAAACTTATGAATTATATACTTCTGATATTTTCCACTAATATTTTCAGACCATGATTGACCGTTAGTAAATAAAATCACAGAAAGCAAAATCACGAGTAAGGGGGAACTACTGTATTTTGAGCCTACATTTCCTCTCAGTTGACTACGATTTGGCTTAAACTCCTTCCACTCCAAGTAATTGCTTCTGGAAATACCTATGTCTGTCCAACTGCCAAATCCAAATGGCTATCTATGACACCTTAGCAATGGCTTCCCTGGACTCTACCTGAATGTTCATATTCTCCTTCCTGAAACTCCTTTCATAGCTACCTAAACACTACTTCTGTTCTTGGGTGGTTGTAGTTCTCTATTTTGGGGATCAATCTCCTCTGCATATTACTGAGAGTAAGTTTCCCCAGAGCCCAAACTCTGCCTTCTTCTCATATTTTATAAAGTCCTATTGAGCATTCTCAGCATTATCGAAAATAGTTTCTAGTACTATCTGCTCAATGAGTGCTTCCAAATCAAACTCCTAGCTCAGACATTCCAGCAATAAATTCAGTGTTTGAGGAGAACAAATTCAGTTTGATGAGTGTTTGATGAGTATGTCAGAGAGGTACAAAGGTCCTTCTAGCAATAAATTCATTTTTCCTCTCAAAATGGCACCAGTTCCCTGAACAGGCTATGTATGCCCTTACACCTAAGAGTTTAGCCTATTTCTTTTTCTGAAACATTGCCCTTGTAGCTATGGGTCGGCTTCACACAATCTTAACTACATCATCACTCATCCACCTACAACCTCAGAGTTTTTTTTAAAAAAAGAAGAATAAAAGAGATAACTTTCCAGCCTCCCTTGCAGCTAGGGATTATCGAGTAACCCAGTGCTTGACAATAAGACAACAGGTAGAGACTGGGGTGGGTGGGGCACAAGAATCTTCTGGAAAAGAGAAAAAATATTTCTTAGGAGCTAAAATAACAGAATATATGACATGCATTCTTACTCGCTAGCTCCAACTTCCCACCAACTTCCCCCTTTTACACAGTGCTACAAATACATATCTAAAACAGCAACTCTAAAACTGCTGCCTCTTAGTTCCCAAGGGATGGTGACAGAAATCAGAACAGCCAGTGCCTCCCGGGTGGGCATGGGGGAGTGAAGGGGACATTGTTTAGTGGAAAGGGTCACATGGGGAACTCTGAAGTTTAGGGGATCATGGATATTCTCCATCTTTATTTAGTTTGGGGTTGAGTGTGAACACACATATCTAAAGACTGATCAAACTGTAGGATCTGTCCCTTTCAGTTTTTAATTTATACTTCAATAAAAGTAATTTTTAAAATTTTTAGTTATAGATGGACACAGGATCTATTTTATTTATTTATTTTTATGTGGTGCTGAGGATGGAACCCAGTGACTCATGCATGTGAGACAAGCACTCTACCACTGAGCTTCAGCCCCAGCCCCCATAAAAGTAATTTTTAAAGCCAAAACACAAAACAAGATAAACTGGGCAAATAGCAAGCACCAGGTGCTGGCAGTAACAGGACAGTCCTGAAAATCAATGTAAAGGAATCACATCAGCTGAGTTAGGTTGCATGTTTCCATTTCATACATGCCTTTTTCATTTTTGTATCAGAGAAATTTTAATTGTTTGCAAAGTATTTGATAAATGCTTCCTTTCCCCCTATCAACTTCCAAAACCTAAAGTGGTATAAATTCCATGTCCTCTAACATGTTATCAATTTTAAAGACTAGGACTTCAGAGAATCACTCAACTGTTTATTGAGTAGTCAGCACCTGGCTAGACTCTTATAGAATAACTAATTCTACAAGAATTTTTACTTATTTCAAAAATTTATATATATTTCCCCTCAAATGTAAGACAAAAAGAGCACTCAGTACTTTATAAATGCATTCTCTATTTTAATTTACTCTTTTATACATGAAAAATAGAAAAAAAATAGACATATGAATGAGTCAGGGGAAGACTTGGAAGAGAATGTAGAACTTTGATAACTCATACAAAATGGAACTGATGAGAGAAGATGAGGTACAACAACCTAAGTGGAAAGAACAGCTCATACAAGTGAGAAACACGCATGAAATGCACAGGGTTGGTGGATGTCTTGGTGAATGCCTTAGGAATCATGGTACATCAAAGTATCAAGAAATAATAAGGTTCCAGATCGTAGTGAACCACGGAGTTTAGGCAAAGAAATTCAGACTTGGAATAAACTGATGTCAATTTTTAAAACATGAAGGGGTTTGGGGGTATTTTAGAAAATTAAACTGGCAATAGGGCAGCAAGTGGACCAGAAGTGTGCAGGGGGAGAGGAGGCAGGAGATGGTAACCACCAGGGAGAGTTGCAGGGAGGCTAAGACAGCAATCCTGGAATAAGGAGATAAGGGCTGTGGGTCACTGAGGGGAAAAGATAAAAAAGAAACTCCAGAATTCACAGGAAGATACTATAATTAAAGGTCAATCACACCCAAAGTATCTTACTCCAAGATTCTTTAAATATTGGATCTGCTTCATAAATGTACTCTTCAGACGCTGAAGTAATTATTTTCAAAAGGCTGAAGAATAGGGTAGAGCTATGTAAGCTGAAAGTATCAGGTGGGGGACATCTCAAAGATGGAAGCAGGGCTGAGGTTATAGCTCAATGGTAAAGCGCTTACCTAGCACATGTGAGGCACTGGGTTCGATCCTCAGCACTACATAAAAATAAACAAAATAAAGGTATTGTGTCCATCTACAATTAAAAACAAAAATATTTTTTAAAAAAAGGGGGATGGAAGCAAACCAGGTATTAATACATAGGTACTTGAATTAGAAATTCTTTTTTTCTTTTTCTTTTCTTTTAGTACCAGGGATTGAAACCAGGGGCACTAAACCACTGAGCCACAATCTTTTTATTATTTATTTTGAGACAGGATCTCACTAAGTTGCTAAGGCTGGCTTTGAACTTGTGACCCTTCTGCCTTAGCCTTCCAAGCTGCTGTGATTACAGGCATGTGCCACCATGCCCAGCTTGAATTAGAAGTTCTTATCCCTACTTTATGGAATTGGTGTAGAATAAATCAAGGACTGTTTTATTAAGGAAGAAGTAGAGCTGGACATAGTGTCGCACACTTGTAATCCCAGCAGCTGGGGAAGCTGAGGAAGGAGGA
The DNA here is from genome assembly GCA_004024805.1 of Geosciurus inauris. Lineage (NCBI taxonomy): Eukaryota > Metazoa > Chordata > Mammalia > Rodentia > Sciuridae > Geosciurus > Geosciurus inauris. The sequence goes on from PVHX01011755.1 coordinate 4,471, forward strand.
TCACAAGTTTGAGACCAGCCTCAACAACTTAGCGAGACCCTGTCTTAAATTTTAAGCCAGGCACGGTGGCACACACCTGTAATTCCAGCACTTAGGGAGGCTGAGACAAGAGAATCACAAGTTCAAAGCCAGCCTCAGTAAGGGTGAGGCGCTAAGCACCTCAGTGAGACCGTGTCTCTAAATAAAACACAAAATAGGGCTGGGAATGTGACTCAATGGTGGAATACCCGAGTTCAATCCATGGTACCAATCCCTGGTACCCAAACCGGAATTGCTGAAGTTCTACCTAAACTAGCAACTTCTGGTGGGGATGCAGTGGGGTACAGGTGTTGGGGGGGGGGGGTTGCTGATTCAAAAGCTAAATCAGAAATTCAAAAAATATCTGCGTATAGATTGGCAAATGCTAGAAGAATGGGTCCCAGATTCTAAGCAAGTATAATATGCCACTGCCCTCTTGGAGCTTATTAAGAAAACATTTATCTGTAAAATTACTTTTCCAGGATCACAGATTAATACCTGGAAGGAGGAAGCACAATCATATTTAAACATACACTGTCTGAACCCTTTAAGAATTTTAATTAAAATGGAACATACCACTGCATGAAACAAACGAATTAGAAGGGCGTGTCTTATTGTAAGTGTTCTTCTGGTGTCAAAATAGTGATTCCCAGTTTTACAAACAGGGACAGAAGAATGAAATCTTGGCTCAAGATAGGCATCCTCTAGGGTGCACCCTCCAAGCGTCAGCCTCTCCTTTCTTTCATAATTACTTAAAAATAGTGAGTCACCACAGGACCAGCGCCGGTTACCAAGATGAATATATTTTGTTCTGTAGTTTCCTGTCCCAGGGGCAAAAACACAAAACAAAAAAATGGAGCAACGTACAGCACAAAATATTCAACTAGAGGCACCATGCCAAGAAAGCAAAAGAAAGTTTTATGCCTCAGCCAATGGCTCCTGGGTTTCTTTTAAAATCTTAAATCGTGACAATTATCTTGATGTTTCTGGATGAATCAGATCTGTCTACAGAACAAAAGCTTGCTTGGGAGTTTAGTGTACTTTGAGGAATAATTATTTCCTAAGCTTATTCACTTTTTTAAGAAAGCAGTTTACAGACAGATTTGGAAGCTGGTGTGTGCTTGAGGGAAAACATTTGTAATCAGTCAACCTACAGAGGCATTGTGCTTACAACATCAAATGACAATGATAATGTAAGGAAAAGGAACTTAGAAACTCGTCCAGTCAAAAATTAATACTTCTAATTTTCTTATATACATTGCTCTTCCAACTTTGTGGTTGAAATTGTTGCCAAATTTTTCAAAGTCATTACTACTCTACAGAACTATGATGGGAAATCTTATATTTCATTTTAACAGCAATGAGTGACATTCGAATGTCCTCAATGACTATTTCATTTGGATCCTTCCCTCTGCATGTAACTGCAATAGTAAAGGCACATAATACATTGATCAATCTATTTTAATAGCTGATTAATGATAATTTATTGTATTTTGCTTTTCTAATATGTAAACACAAACCATTACTAAGTAGCTATTAAAACAATGAACATCAATTCTGGGAGAGTCTTCATTGATTCATTGCTACATAACAAAACACCTTAAAATGTAATGGGTTAAAAAAATTATCCTATTTGTACATGGTTTGGCAAACTAGGTTAGGTTCCACTGGGCTATTTCCTTCTGCTCATCTCCCTGGTCATCATCTGGGACTGACTTTTGACTAGAGTCATAGAGGATACCCAGATGGCCAGACTTCTCTCTCCCTAAGGTGGTTTGGTCCTAAAGCATCTCTACATCCATATAATTTCTTCATTTGCTAAGTGACTTATTAGATGTAACTGATGGGACTTCTCAAAGCACAGGTATGGAATGTGTGTGCACAGTATCAATTGTGCTGATAGGATCAGTAAAAGCCTAATACCATTCCACATTCAGAGGGACTAGCCTGTAGACTGCTGTAAATACTGGGATGAGTAGTTTACTAGAGCACCCAATGTGACAGATTATAATGGTATTTTACATTGATGAATACAGTCAACCACAAAATAGCCTATCTGGTCAGAATTGATATCAAAATCTAGATCTTAATATAATGGGTTCTTTTTTTTTAATGCAACTTGCTTATTGGTAAAATTAAGAAAGAATTGCTTGGGCTAGGGATGTAGCTCAATGGTGGAATGCTTGGCTAACATATATATGTGAGGCCCTGGGTTCTATCCCAGCACCACAAAAACAAGAAGGAATTGCAGGTAGAGACTTAGCCATTATTTATTATATATTATGCATTGCAGAATCAAGAAGCCAGCTGGGCATGGTGGTGCACTCTTGTGATCCCAGCTACTCAGGAGACTGATGCAGGAAGATCCCACGTCCCAGGCCAGCCTGGGCAATCTTGGGAGACCTTGTCTCAAAATAAAAATAAAAGGGGCTAGAGATGTAACTCAGTGGTGGAGCATTTGCCTGGCATGTTTGAGGCCCTAGTTCAATCCTCAATGCAAAAAGGAAAAAAAGGTAGCCTAGGGGCAAACAAAAAGAAGATACACAGATTATTACAGGAAAGTGTACATATAATGCTTCATCATCCATTAGGGTGACTGTGACACTAACAAAGAGAATCAGTGGAAAGACACTAACAAGTAATGGACCTTTACATCCAGAACTCCTTATAGAACCCTCTAGGCCTAGGAAAGTGTGGATACTATAAGTTTCCTCTAGTCTTTCATTGAGAAGGGCAGAGAGTATTCTCATTCCATACACCCTTTGCACACAGTGAATTTACTTCTTCAAATCAATGAAACCATTCTGAAATTTGATGCTCTATGGATCTTCCATAAATTGGACCTATATATAATACAGATCTTTATTTTGTTCTATAAGGCCTTTAGAAGGAACCATGGACATTCAATTTTGGACGGGCCTCATGTAGGTCTTCCTCAATTAGAGCAAGTTAGATTTATTCATAAAATGTTATTTTAAATTAAATCATGTTTTGATAATAGGCTATAAAACTTACATGTTAAGACTTATTGACTATGTCTGCCAATCAACTTGACACAATATCTAATGTTTTTCAAAGAAATTCAAATGACAACTAATTTTTATTGGCATTTTTTCAGTTTTATCCACATGTTGACAAGTCCCTTTTCCTCCATTTTTATTTAAATTTGGGGGAAGGCAAATCCTAGAAAAAGAAGAGAAAGAGCAAAACAGTTGAGGAATACAAAGAATCCTATTCAAAGAAACTTCACAAAATATTTTTTGGTTCATAAATTCTGTTATAACATTAGCTTTCCTTTTTATCTCTAAACATCTATGACTATCTCTTTGTATATGCAAGGCTTCTTCATCAAACCAATTGTTGCTAATTAACATTTGTGTCATTTTAAATTATGATACAAGTTAACAAAATAAAGCAGTTAAGTAGAAACAATGAAACTTCAGCACTCAGAAATTACCTAAACCCAACCTTGCCTTTTCTTTCCAGACCCAGCGACTTCTTAGATGAAAGGCTAATGGGGGGGGGGGGGTTCCCAAGAGAAGAGGTAATAACATCAATCCATAGGATATATACTATCTATATTCTTATCTGAATGATCTACTGTCCAACTAACAAAGTTGAAGCCACTTGATGGAAATGTCAGTCATCATTCTCCCCACTGGCAAAGAGCTCAAAGCTCTTACATAAGCCATTTTTTCTTAAAATGATGGGGCAAGTGGACTGGAAATCACAATAGTTATCAGTTATCTTAGAACCACCAACCAGACCTTAAGATGAGAAGGTCTCACTTCATAGATATGATTAGAGCAAACATGTATAAAATTATTTTACACTTTTTAGAGTTAAAAGATTTTACCTAAATATAATGTAACACAATTAGTTTACTCAACGTTAACAATACTTATCTGTTTCATATTTAAAATATAGAACTATATCAGAACATTAGTGCTCAGAAATTTTATATAGTGGTTGAGTGTTTTTAAGGAAATTAACTTTCAGGGCTGGACATGGTGGCATATGCTGCTGTAATCCCAGCAGCTCGGGAGGCTGAGGCAGGAGGATCACAAGTTCAAAGCCAGCCTCAGCAACTAAGCAAGGCCCTAAGCAACTTAGTGAGAACTTGTCTCAAAACTTAAAAAATAAATAAATAAAAAGGGCTGAGGATATGGCTCAATGGTGAAGCATCCTTGTATCAAAAATAAGGAACTTAACTTTTGGGGTTGGGTATAGCTCAGTGGCAGAGCACCTGTCTGTTTAGCAGGTGCAAAGCCCTGGCTTCCATAGCCAGCACCACAAACAAAGAAATTAACTTTCACTTCCATCTTCTTTGTTTGATAAGAATATTTATTATCTTGGTCTACCTTTGTGAAAAATGTATCAGAACTAGAAATGGCATGATGGTGCATGCCTGTAATCCCTGTGACTCGGGAGGCTAGAACAGATCTCAAGTTCAAGGCCACCCTGGGCAACTTAATGAGACCCTGCCTCACCATAAAAACTAAAAAGTCTGTAATTCCAGCACTTTGGGAGGCTGAGACAGGAGAATCGCGAGTTCAAAACCAGCCTCAGCAACAGCAAGGTGCTAAGCAACTCAGTGAGACCCTGTCTCTACATAAAACACAAAATAGGCTGGTGATGTGGCTCAGTGGTCGAGTACCCCTGAGTTCAATCCCTGGTACAAAAAACATAAAAACTAAAAAGGACTGTGGATATAGCTCAGTAGTACAGCAACCCTGGGTTCGATCCCCAGTACCACACACACACACACACACACACACACAAACACAAAACAGCCTATCAATATTACCAAATAAAATTTTAAAAAATCAAGTTATATCACAATTCGATTTTATTATTTTTTAAATTTATTTATTTACTTACTTATTATTTTGGTACTAGGAATTGAACCCAGAGGCACTTTATTACTGAGCTACATCCCAGCCCTATTTATTATTGAGACATGGTCTCACTAAATTGCTTAGGACCTTGCTAAGTTGCTGAGGGCCTCCAACTTGCAATCTCCCTGACTCAGCCTCCTAAGGCACTAGGTATACCAGAACTTTAAAAGTACAATTTTTCTAACATGATTTTCTAGAACATAAGATTATGTGCCCATTCATAACTTTTTTTATGAAGATGCTATTAATGAGTAAGAATGATTCAAGTAAGAACGTTAGAACTGACTGAGGTTAAACAAACAAACAAAACCACTTGAGAAACACATAGGACAACACAAATTAGTCAGCTCATCACTACTATTCTGTAAGTGATGGAAAATACCCACCTATAAATGAGAGGAGACACAAAAGTGTGGGCACAATTTCTAACAGAAAGGCCATTGTTTACCCATAAGTTTCACACTCTAGAAACATGAACAAATGCCAGGTAATTAAATACACCCACACATAGAATGTTCCAGCACTTTTAAAAATTTTAATTACCACCATTTATTATAATCACCAACAGGTCATTTTCTAAGCAACCTGAGATCAGCATTGGAATCAACACAGGCTAAACATTCTAAATTGATTCAAGCACCTACTCTTAGAGGATCAGTTGCACCTCTGCCCATTTGGAGGAAGAAGCTAGAAATTCAAGGATCTGCCACATTCTCTTGCCTGTGCAACAACTGCACTCAAGCACAGAAAAAATAAATTTCCTTAGTGAAATTAAATTTGGTAGGGTGTAACTCTTCATTTCTTCCTTCTGCACCCAAGACAATTTGGCTTTCCTCACTGGCTATATCTCCAAGTCCAACTAGGTGGTATCTACCATTAAGCATATAAGCTTCTCTTAAAAAAAAAAAAAAAAAAAAAAAACCTTAGTTTTTAGCCTTTTGCAAAGTATTGATACTATTGTTGATTTAATTTTTTAAATACCATAATCAAGTCAGGTGTGGTGATACACACCTGTTATCCCAGTGACTTGGGAGGCTGATGCAGGAGGATTACAAGTTCAAGGTTAGCCTAAGCAACTTAGTGAGACCCTGTCTCAATTAATTTTAAAATAAAAAATAAGAGCTAGGAGTATAGCTCAGTGATAGAGCCCCACTGGGGTTCAATCCCTGGTACTACAAAAATAAAAATAAACGCCAAAATCTAGTATTAAATTGTTGCCTCAGGGCAGGGGGGAAAAAAACTATGCTTTGAATAAATTTTTAAAGCTAAGATTTGTCCATAGCACATTCCCTAACCCAGAGATATTTTACATCACAATGTAGTACTCAGACATACCATACATGCATACATACAAACTGATACTCATTCAAAACACAAGTATACATATAAAATAAGTGTCATGAGACATGTCTTACTTTTATTATATATAATACTCTCCAATATTTTCTATTCCATTTCTTTTCTCTTTTTCTTTTTTTGATACCAGGAATTAAACCCAGGGACACTTAACCACTGAGCCACATCTCCAGCCCTTTTTTATATATTTTTCAATTTCGAGACAGGGTCTGGCTAAGCTGCTTAGGGCCTTGCTAAATTGCTGAGCCTGGCTTTGAACTTGAGATCCTCCTGCCTCAGACTTTTAAGCTACTGGGATTGCAGACATGTGCCACTTTGCCTGGCTCTAATTCTTTTTTATACTGCTTATGACTCCTAGTTTGGCTTCACCAACCCACTGATTAGGTGGCGATCAATTTGGAAAACATGGCTCTCTCTAACATATTTTAATTATTCTTAAAAAAACTTCACACTTGCCAATCAGGATTAGTATGACACTCCCTGCAGATGGAACTGAAAAGACACTCCAAAGAGGTGAACGGCTTGTAAATAAGTCTGTTTTGGAACATGAATGAAGCAGGTGGCAGAATATCCAAAGTGGATGAGCACTATCTCCAAGAATAAATTAGTCACTTATCAATATATTAAAAGTACTCTGTAAGAGATTTTTTTAGACAGGAAAATTGAAATTTAAATAAGGCTTTATTTTCCCTTCATATTTTGGCAAAAAAATAATAATAATTGATAATATGTGTTGAAAGGGATATAGGGAAATATATAGACCCTGTTACTAAAATAGTAATTTTGTGCAGTCTTTTTAGAGAGGGATTTGGGAATATCTCTACATTGGATGCACATACTTTGACCTAGTAGGTCTAGTAATTTATTCTATGTTCTTGCACATGCAGAGATTGTATATTTACAGACACTGACCACAGATAAGGAGATAGTTATATGGTAAAATCACATTTTATAATTATGTAAAGAAATGTTTAAAAGATCAGGTATTTCCATATAGTTGTTCCTGAGTGGGATGCTAAAGGTATTCTGAGCAGGATATATCTTCACAAAATGCCTTCACATTTTTTAAAATCCATGGGGGAGGGTGATACCATTCTTGATTGAAAAAACTCTGTTCTATATATATAAGGAGAAAAACAATCAGAAAAAGATGTTATAAGTATGGGGAGCCAGTTGCAGAACAATACAGATAATATGATTCCAATTATCTAGAAAGAAAGTAACCACACTCTGGGTGTGTGCATGCATGAATGTAGTGAACTAGGGGATTTGTGAAAAGAAGAGAGTTATAATTTCTGCTGTATGAGCTCTGATACTACTTGATTTTTGCTTTTTGGTTTTTTTGTTTTGTTTTGTTTTTGTTTTTTTGTACTAGACATTGAACCCAGGGTTTTGTGCCTGCTAAGCACATGGTCTTCCAGGGAGCTATGTTTCCAACCTGTCTGATTTTTTTCTTAAGAATTCCTTTCTGGGGGCTGGGATTGTAGCTCAGTGGTAGAGCGCTTGCCTCGCATGCATGAGGCCCTGGGTTCGATCCTCAGCACCACATACAAAGCAATAAAAGAAAGATATTGTATCCATCTACAACTAAAAAAAATATTTTAAAAAAAAAAGAATTCCTTTCTGCCCAGGTGCAGTGGTGCACGCCTATAATCCCAGCGACTCAGCTCAGGAGGCTGAGACAGGAGGATCGTGAGTTCAAAGCCAACCTCAGTAAAAAGCAAGGCGCTAAGCAACTCAATGAGACCCTGTCTCTAAATAAAATACAAAACAGGGCTGGGGGTGTGGCTGAATGGCTGGGTGCCCCTGAGTTCAATCCCCGGTACCAAAAAAAAAAAAGAATTCCTTTCTGTAATAGTGGTTTCATTTTATTAGGCTAACAATAATATTATATGAGTCAAACTAAAATGTGTGATAAATTCACAAATCCTAAGTGGCTATTTTGAGAATGAGGAGTTAGGGAGTCTATAACAGAACTATGAAACAAGGAGGGGATCCAGGGGGTAGTTCTGTGGTAGACTGTGGGCTTAGCATTCACCAGGCTCTGGGTGCAATACTCAGTGCGAGAGTAAAGAGCAGCAGAGGGGAGGGGCCTTGAGTCATAAAGCCCTTTTTCCTTTCCCATTAAAATGACAAGCTCTTTTGTGAGTATACTAATTAAACATCATAAAATATAGTTATAAACATGGAAACTGAACCCTAACACCTTTATGTCTCATGTTCCCATTGTTACTCTCTTCCCACAATACTTGTGAACATCTCTGACCTTCCACATCTAGCTAGTATTTCATGCTGCCTTTTGTCCCACAGATCAGAAGCTCTAGGGGTTAGAGGATGTTCCCTCCATGCTCACCATAGATCACTTTCCATTCAAACAGAAGCTGCTCCTCTGTAGGAGGCTATCAAACGATGCTTTAAAAAAAAAAAATCTGTGAAACAAATACCTAATTTAGTGTGACTTTTAACTGGTTTATAGCATTGAGATGAATCAGAGAAAAACAGATCGTGTTCACCAGCAATCATTGAAAACAAAACTACAATTGCTCTTTCCTTTCCAATATAATAAATCCTTAAAAAAGAAAAAAAAAATTAAGCAAAGCCATTTGAAGTAGATCAATTACAAAAGGATCATATCCAAATAAAATCAGCAGAATAATAATAGCATTCTGCGACATACACTGTGTTGCCAATGCAGTATCCATTTCCCTCTGTCTTATTAATACAACACCAATTACTCCCCAAGGCACCCATGTGCCCAGGTTAAAACACAAGACCCCCACTTCAGCTAGTGGCAGTCTTTCACTGTCACAGTTCTAGCCAACGTGATGTGTGCAGAAGTCACCAGAAAGAGATTACTTCCCCCACGAAAAGCCTCATCAGGAGAAAGCCCGCCCCTCCTTCCTCTTTCTTCTGCCTGAATACACCCTGGAAATGCAGCAGCCAACTTGTGACTGAAGAGGAATCTATGAAACAAAGATGGTGCCACCCCCACCCCCAGAAGTACCCTAATGATATTGAGCAGCTGCACTAACCAAGACTACCTGCTGTGACTGAAGGAAAAAGAAATGTCACTCCGCTTACCCCAAAGCAGCGGTTTTCTGTAGCAGCTGAAAACATTCCCAAAGATAAGGGGGAAGGGGGTAGAATCACAATACCAACCCTGTCATAGAGAATATAAGAGGGTCAAGAATAATGTAGAGAAATGGAAGGTCTGATCTATGTAAAAAAGCCACATGAGAATGAGAAGGGAAACGGTGGAGCGGGGGATTTACACAGCACACCAGTAATCAGCTTTAGCTGCTCACCCCTATATAAAACCAGCATTCCATCCCAGGTTTGTATATACCTAAACTTCCCCTCCTTTGGCAACTTCATTTGGAACTGAACACTTTTTGGATCATATCAGTAACACATCCTAATTAGTCAGCTAAGAAAACATTATTAAGAAATCTGAGGAAGGTTCTCAAATTTACATTTCATTTTAATTACTCATTTCTACATCTATCAGACGTAGTAATCCATTGTGTCATTTACAGAGGACTTAAACCTAATACACTGTTGCTTTGTCTTTACTGTCCTTCATTCACCCTGTGTTTGTGTGTATGTGCGCATGTGTGTGTGTGACACACACACTTCAACCCACAGGTGATGATCTTCTGCTATTTGGACTGAATTTCCCTGCTGCCGATGCTTGTGCATAAGTGGGCAATCGCACACAACGTGTCCTTCTGAGAAGGCTGCATGATTGACAGGTGAAGCAATATCTTTGACACAAAGGTGCCTGTACCAAAGCACCCCCCCCTCCAAAAAAAAGTAACCACATGTTTTGTTCTGTTGTAAAATCAAGATTTCATAGAATTGGGGTTATGGGTAGGATTGGTTATTTGCAATTTAATTATTTTTTCCTAGCATTTTTAAAGAAGCTCATACATTTTCTGAAAAGTTTTAAAGTTTTATAAGCCAAGTATCAGAGGTGTCAGATGATGTTAGAAACCCAGGATCAAAACTCTTTTTTGTAAAAAGATACCACAAGAAATTATCCCACCCAACAAGAACCAATGCTCAGCATTTTAGAAGATAACCAGTTCCTCACTAACTGCAAGCACTAAAGGCAATGTTAATTTTTTTAATAATAAAAATGATTAAACATGAGAAAATTTAAATTTTCTCATATTAAAGATCTACTTTTATTATACTTGTTAACAGCAGTAGAGATAGCCTCTAGCTATCACTGAGTTTTACTATGGTCCAGAAGTATGATATGAGAGCCAGGCCCAGTGGCACCCCCAGACAAGACAGGAGGATGGCAGGTTGTAGACCAGCCTCAACAAGATCCTGTCTCAAAGAAATAAGGGCTGGGAATATAGCTCAGTGGTCAAGCACCCCAGGGTTCAATTCCCAGTCCTGGAAAAGAGAGAGAGAAAAAAAAAAGGTTCATTTTGGCTCACAGTCTGAGGTGTCAGTCCAGGATCTGTTAGCCTCACTGCTTTGGGGCCTCTGATGAGGCAGCACATCACAACAAGGAGCACAAGGCAGAGCAAAGCCACTCATCTCACGGTAGGAAAGTAAAACAGAGAAGAGCACATCCCCAGTCACCTGAAGACCTCCCACCATGCTCCACCTCTTTTTTTCTTTTCTTTTCTTTTTTTGTACCAGGGATTGAACCCAAAGCTCCTCATCCCAGCCCTTTTTATATTTTTATTTAGAGACAGGGTCTCGCTGAGTTGCTTACAGCTTTGCTAAACTGCTGAGGCGGGCTTTGAACACAGGATCCTCCTGCCTCAGCCACCAGAGCCGCTAGGCTCCACCTCTTAAAGGTTCTACGCCTCCTAACAGCACCAAGCTTGGGATCCAAACATAGCAAGTGTACAACATGATGATTCAATATACATATACATTGTAAAATAACTGCCACAATCAATCTAATTAACATCCATCACATCATAGTTACGGGTGTGTGTGTGACTGTGTGTGTGTAGTGAAAACAATATCTATTCTCTTAGTAAATGTCATACATTATTATTATCTATGATCTCCATGCTGAATGCTGGATCCCAGAACTTACCCTGCATAAGTGACTCCTGTGTACCCTTCGACCAATATCTCCCTATTCCCCCACCCTCCAGTCCCTGGTAACCACCATCGCATTCTTTTTCTATAATTTGACTTTTAGAATTTTCACCTAAGTAATATCTTTCAGTAGTTATCTTTCTATGTCTGCCTGATTTCACTTAGTATATATCCTCCAGATTAATGCATGTTGTTGTAAATAGCAGGATTTCCTTCTTTTTAGGTCTGAATAGTATTCCATTGTGTGTGTCTATGTGTGTACACATTTTTTTTATCCACGTATCCAGTTAGTCGTTCCATAACCTGCCTATAATGTTACAATGAACATGGGATGCAAATATTTCTTTGAGATAGTAATTTCATTTTCTCTGGCTATATACCTAGCAGTATGATTATTGGGTCTATAAATGAGACTATCCAATGCTTCTAACTTTAAATTATTTTGACAAAGCCATGCTAATGGTTAAAGAAATTTCTTGGAACTAGCAGGAAGAAGAAAGACTATGAAAATGTTTGCTTCCTTTAAATGTATAGTTCTACCCTTGTTTTCTCATACCTGTTGTTTACAGGCTGATAAGCTGACCTGTTACACATACTGGCAAAGGGTTAGAGAACCAGGAAGTAACATAGCATAATATTCTCAAGATACTGACTGTAATTCTTAACTTTTATAAAATCACCCTCATACTTTTTTTGGTGACTAGCAAAGGCATAAATAAGTTTAAGTTATTTCTGAATGGTGACTGTAAACAAGAATTAACATTTTCCCATGGCCAAAGAAAAGCCAAGTTACTGCTGGGCATGATGCCTAACAATTGACTTATTGGGGATTGAAAAGTACAAGGATTATAAAAAAAACTCAGTGATAAAACACTACATGACATTTTTAGTTATTACATTAATTGCACATAATCTTAAGTCAGGCAACTAACATAATAGGGCAATTAAGAGAAGCAGAGTTATTTTCCCCACCACACCCTTTAACACATAACTTGTATGATGTCGTTTCTTCCCATAATGCCTCACACCCTCTTGCTCCTTGGGGGTTTCAAACCACTACATCTCTACAGAAGGTCTGCACAGCTGAAGATGCGTGAGCTCAGCGGTGTTTACCTGAGAGGAGCTTTTATTTTAACTGGCAGTAGGAACTATACCTACACAGTTTCTTTTCTGCAATAGCATATCTAGTATTGTGGTCATTTTTCTTTATAGTTCCTCTACCTCTTAATTAAGTTGGGCTATACCATTAAGTTTCAGGGATCTATAACTTAAGTCTGAGCACAGAAAATTTCAGGTGAACATGTGTTCTTACACTTCTCTACGGGGACATTTAAGGAATTGAACAAAACTTCATTACATAAACATTTTTACTAAAAAAAAAAAGAAGAAGAAGAAAGAAAGAAATACTTCTCCCCTGAAATCTTGAAGAGAAAAACACAGAATTCTGACCAAAGACCCAGAAAGCAGAATTTATTCAGTGCCCCCAAAGTCTTGTTAACTTAGAGGTGCCATGGGAGCTACTTCCAATTAATCCATATATTTTTAAATTTCCAGTATTGTTCAACAATGTTAATCAAGATAAAAACTGCTAGACATGAGAAATTTTAAACGTTATTTCTCATTCTATATATTTACCTTTTCTTACATTTGTTAACAGCAGTAAACAGAAATAAGAAATACTAAGACTGATTCTGTCATAGCTCATCTTCACTTCCTAGTTAGAAATGTCAAGTTTCTTGAATGCCCCTGAGCTACATGGAGCATGAACTAAAGTTAGGTAGGAAAAAGTGTATTGAGAATTTCAATGAGAAACAAATTTACTCCTGGAATATGCCTATTTTTCTTTAAAAAATTATATTAGAATAAATGATAGTTTTTAAAGTAAATTTACCTTTCTAAACCATACAAAATCCTCCTCTACAAAGAATAAGAAAAAGCACTATAGCTTTCATAGATTTCTCTCTGTTTTTAAAAAGTTCCTGGAATATCATGAAAAACATGACAATTGTGGTTTTATTATACTCCATCTAGAAAAATTCAACTGGAGCCTAAAATATTAATATTTTCACCTTTCCTCTCCAAGACACAGTAAGGTACAAACTAACAGGTTGTAATTCTTGTCCTTGGGAAACCGTTATCTCTAACTGATACTTGTAACATTTGTCATAGTTCAGAATTTTGTAAGAAACGTAACACAATTTAATATGCTATCCTATATTCCCCAAAGATAGAAGTGAGGCTAGTCTTTTGATCTTACATTCTATATTATGTATTATGGCTCCTTTAAAGAACATTGCCTCCTCCCATATTTTCTCATTTCAAACAAACAAGTGAGTCATTCATGAATGCTGCAAAACTGGCTAAGTATTCTGTTCAAACAAGCATGGATACATGATGACTATTAATTTATCCTGGTAGAATCACTAATAGCTTAACAGGTTGAGCAAGATCTTATGCAGAATATTCAAGACTTAAGAAAAAACCAATTGTATTAGAAAAAAATCAGTAGTATACCAGTACCTGTTTTTTCTTTTTTTCTTTTGGTACGGGGGATTGAACTCAGGGGTACTTCACCACTAAGCCACATCCCCAGCCCTATTTTGTGTTTTATTTAGAGACAGGGTCTCACTGAGTTGCTTAGCACCTCACCCTTGCTAAGGCTGGCTTTGAACTCATGATTCTCCCGTCTCAGCCTCCCAAAGTGCTGGGATTATAAGCATGCACCACCGCGCCCGGCTACCAGTACCTGTTTTAACAAAGTATTTCAGTTCTTATACACTGCTGGAATCAATGCGTATTGGTGAAAGATTTCTGGAGGGCACGCAGGTAACATATAGAAATTCTCCTTCTGGCAATTTATTTTCACAAAATAATAACCAAGAGCACAAAGAGACATGTGAGTATGTTCACAATGAGCCCATGTTTAGAATAGCAGAGAGAGAAGAAAAATTAAGTGTCCAATAATAAGAGGATTGGTAAATAATATGCATTTCCCTTTAGTGAAGTCCTATGCACATAATGAAAAATAAAGCTTCATCAATCACAGCAGATGATATGATGAAGATCTATTCCTAATGAAACATGTTCATAGTCAATCATGGGTAATGAGGTTACAAGCATTTCTTTTTCCTTTTTGATGTTTCTGTGTTTTTTTTCAATTATGTCGCTATGAAATATTTTTAAATATAGCCTTTTCTGAGTGAAGTCATGTCATAAATATTTGACAAATTGAAAAACAAACACATGCTGATTAGATAATGGTTCACTAGGATGTTTAGATCACCACAAGATGTTTCACTCCCACCATGCAGCACAAGGCTAAGATCTAGAAGATGCTGACCATGTGCTGCCAACCTCTCCTGAGCCTCTTGGTCACTGTTACTTTGCAATACTTCTCCTTTAGTGCTTCTCCATTTAATTTCTTTCCTCGTAAAATACTTAAGAATCAGGTCAGACCTAAACTCTTTCACTCAATAGACACTTGGGAACAAATCCTCCCATGCCAAATAGGCTGGGAACCTGTGCTACACAAACTACTGGAAGCCAGTCAGTTTGCAGGAAGCTCACAGATTAGTGTACGGAAATGGGTACACATGCCAACAATCACAATATAATGGCAGAAGAAAGATATAAAGAGGGTACCTTCTGAGTAAGAACAGAATTGGACAACTTCCCGGAATGAAGAAAATTATCTGCCAAAGGACTCAAAGAATCAGGGATGGAGCAAAAGTTCAGTAAACAGAAAACACAACTTTTAGTATAGTTATATATGGAAATCTGAATTTGTTGGGGTTCTCCAGAGAAACAGCAACAATACAATGTATAATATCAATATATATATATGTATATAATAAAGTCACAATGATAGACAGATCTTTATCCATAGAAAATTGATCTAGGAAAAAGGGATTTATTTTAAGGAACTGATTCACACACTTGTTGGAGCTGACAAGTCAGAAATCTACAGGGCAGACCTGCAGACTAGAGACCCAGAGAAGAGCTCATATTGCAGGTCAAGTCCAAAGGCAGTACGAAGACAGAATTTCCTCTCCCTTGAGGGACCTTGGTCTTAATCTTAAGACATTTAACTGATTGAGTTAGGCCCACCCAGCTTTATTAAAAAACAACTCATTTAAATGTCAGTCACATGGTGGTAGTGGTAGGGTGTTGGACCAAACATCTGGGTACCACAGCCTAGGAAGCCGAAACATAAAATTAATTATCACAGAAGCCTACTCAAAACAGTGAATAAGACTGCAGATGTAGCTCAATGGTAGGGCACATGCTTAGCATGCACAAGGCCTTGGATTTGATCCCCAGCACCAAATAGATAAATAAATAAATAAATAGAGCCAGCACAGTGGTGCAAGTCTATAATCTCAGCACTTAGGGAGGCTGAGATAGGAGAATCGTGAGTTCAAAGCCAGCCTCAGCAACGGCGAGGCACTAAGCAACTCAGTGAGACCCTGTCTCTACATAAAACACAAAATAGGGCTGGGGATGTGGCTCAGTGGTCGAGAGCCCCTGAGTTCAATCTCCAGTACCTAAATAAATAAATAAGCAAGTGAAATATTAGAAGTTACTGAGTTTTCATTTTCATTCATCTGTTTTCTACCCTCCCTTTTCTCTAACTAAATTCAGTTTTCATTTCCAGTCCTGTCCATTGATCTTACGGTGAGAAGAGGACTTCCAGAAATTCTTGTCTTCTGTGCCATGCCGTAATACAGGTCATCTTAACTTTCCAGTGGCTCAGAATCTAACTCTTTGCATTCTTTGTTTCTGTGGCTTCAACTATCACTCTCACACAGGTAAAATAATAATAATAATAATGATAATAATAATAATAATATATTGCCAATATCCTGCTAAACATCCTCTGGCAGCTTAGTCAATGAGTCTAAGAGCCAAAAAAACTGCCCTACAAAACCAGTTCCTCTTTCCTGACTTGATGATTTCTATAACCAGCATCATCATCTGGAAGTCACCTTCCTCCAAACCTGTCCAGCACCACCGGCATGTCCTTGGCCCCTCACTGCCAAGGTCCTATCACAGAGCCTGGTTCATAGTGCTGTTCAGCAGGTTACCTGAACACACGGATGAATAACAGAAGGACTGTTGAACCCAATCTTCCTCAATAATGGTGATTTCCATTCCAAAATAGCATCTCCTGGGGCTGTAGCTGTAGCTCAGTGGTAGAGCGCTTGCCTAGCATGTGTGAGGCACTGGGTTCGATTCTCAGCACCACATATAAATAAATAAAATAAAGGTCCATCAACAACTAAAACAATATTTAAAATAAAAAAACAAAAACAAAAACAAAATAGCATCTCCTTTGTTCTTCCATTATCACCACACAAATATAAGCTAGACCACTTTCACCATATCCTGATTTGTTTTTAAACTCCTGTTTTCTTTTTCATGCTATGTATTATTAATGCTTAATCCTCTTAATCAGCACTATAATCCTATCACATCTCTAATCAAACACCTTTATTTCTCCACTGTTTCATGTTTTCAGTGTCGGGGATGGAACTTGAGGCCTGGCACATGCAAGGCAAGGGCTCTACCACTGAGCTACATGCCCAGCCCTCACTCCTTAAATTAAGTAGAAGTTTCTCTCCCCAGTGATCTAGATCTGCCCCGATCAAAGTCCCTGTCTGCTTCTGCAGGTATCCCCACTACTTTAGTCAGTCATGTATTTAGCGTATGCTGTGTCTGACTATGAATGAAAAACCCATAACAATGTCAGCTATCATGGCATTAATTTGTAAGGACATACAATGAAGAAAAAAAACACAATATGACCTTCACATGCTCTAAGACAGGTAGGTACAAGGTGCCAAGAGAATATAGAAGAGAATGATGAGGGACTAAAGAACCTGAGCAGAGTTCACAACATGGCTCAAATGCCTCTTCCGTCAAAGTGGAGCTAAGGTTAGCCAGATGGAGAAACTACAAAGTCAAAAACAATTGACTTGGGGGTGAGGAAACCAGAATCAAAATATGTTTATTTAACTAAAGGTTCAGAAACATAATCTATTATAACTAAATATAATCTATTATAACTAAATACATCTGGTTGGGCACACTGGCATACACCTATAATCCCAGAGGCTCAGGAGGCTAAAGCAGGAGGATTGCAAGTTCAAAGTCAGCCTCAGCATCTTAGTGAGGCTCTAAGCAATTTAGTGAGACTCTATCTCAAAATTTAAAAACATAAAATAAAAAGGGCTGGGGATGTGCCTTAGTGGTGCAATAACCCTGGGTTCAATCCCAGGTACAAAAATAAATAAATAAATACTAAAAAATGTTACATCTATGGGCTGGAAATCACAGCTCTATGTTAGATGATGTGCTTAGTGTGCACAAGGCCCTGGGTTCAATTCCTAGCACCACCAAAAAAAGTAACATCTAATATAGTTTTATGATGAGAAGATAAACTAATCTCCCTCCCTCTCCCTCTCTCTTTCTATCACACACACACACACACACACACACACACACTCCTTAGAGACTAACATATCCAGATAAATATCCTTCAAAGTAATGATACTCTTCCCTCCCAGGTTTCAGGGATTAATCTAGGGATACTCTACCACTATGCTACATTACTTTTTATTTTGAGACAAGATCCATGAAGTTCCTGAGGATCTTGTTAAAATGCTGAGGCTGGCCTCAAACTTGCAATGCTCCTACCTCAGCGTCCTGAGTCACTGGGATTACAAGTATGCACCATTGTGCCTAATCAAATTAATGATCTTGAGACATTTATTATAGCAATAATTCTAAAAACTCTTACCCTATGTGTTAGTTGGCTTTCCATTACTGTGAGAAAATACCTGAGAAAAACAACTTAAAAGGAGGAAAGATTTATTGTAGTCACCATTTTAAAGGTTTCAGTCCATAGTTGCTTGGCCTATTGCTTTGGGCCCATAGCGAGGAAGCACATCATAGCAGGCATAACGTGGTGGAGGAAACCACTTGCTTTATAGTGATCAAGAAGCAAAGTGAGAGAAAAGAAGAGGCTGACAGGAAAATACAACCCTTCAAAGTCACACCGCAATAATCTACTTTCTCCAACTTAGGCTCCACTTCCTAGGTTTCCACCACCTCCCAATAGCCCATTAAGTTATAAATCTATAAAAAGATTAATCCATTCATAAGGTCAGAGAGCTTTCATGATTCAATGACTCCCAAAGGCCCCACCACTGAACACTGCTCCATTGAGGATCAAGCTTTCAACACAGGACCTTTGGGGAGCATTGCTGATCCAGACTATAACCCAGCAGTTATGCCAAAAATAGAACTCCTGAAGAGCCTAACCACCAGATTGGTTGCCATATAACTTTTGGCTGCTCCCACATTAAATCCACCCTCTTTAAAGAACAGCTTTACAGTAATGCTAGATATTATAAAGAGTGCGCTAGACGGTGAGGTGCACTGCACAAGAATGTTCACTGCAATGTGAAGAGAAGTGGTCAAAATTGAAAAGCAACCCAAATGTTTACCCACAGGAAGATGACTAAGCAAACTGTCACCCTCCTGCAATGGCAAACCCATAATCATGAAAACAAGTGTCGTAAATGTATATGGACATGGAAACAGCAAAACATATTGTTAGAAGCAGAAAACATTCAAATTGCAATTTATATAAAATCTGAAATACTGTTTTTTTTGCAAGGAGGAGACAGGGGATTGAACCCAGGGGGTGCTCTAGCCTATCACTGAGATCCACCCCAGCCCTTTTTATTTATTTATTTATTTTGTCTGTTGGTTTGTTTTTGAAAGGGTCTTGCTAAGTTGCTTAGAGCCTTACTAACTTGCCGAGGTTGACCTAGAACTTGCATCCTCCTGCCTCAGCCTCCTGAGCCACTGGGACTACAGGCGTGTGTCACAGCATCCAGCTGATACCATCACTTTTACAAGTAAATAAATGTGTGTGTGTGTTGATATGCAGAGGCAGGTGATACACAGAATGTGAGGATGGATAGAAAATTGACTCTGATGGGAGGAGCGAAACTGAGGAGTGTGGGAAACAGTTCTGTAACACTAGACTATTCTCAATGGGAATTTAATCATACAACTAATATGAGTACAAATGAAAAATATGGTTTATATACATACTAAGAAATTCCAGATTCAACGTTTTTTAAAAATTCAAGCATATTTTTCACAATGCCAGCAACACCGGATTCAACACATACTCTCTTAATGTGATTATTATAAAAAGAATGCTTCCACTGAAATGTACAGAATAGTATTTTTGTTAGGTTTTTAAATGTCAAATTACATCTTTCCATTTGTAACCATTAGTGTTTCAAACCTGTGTGCTGGAGTATAATCTGGGGTCCTTGATACTACTGCCATCAACACCCTGTTAATATGGCAATTTCTTAGCAAAGTAAAGAAGTAGAACCGCACCCCGCAGGTGGAGCTCCAAATGCAGGATCAGGCAAGAGAGTTCATTGCTAAATTTAATGAACAACACAAGTGTAACAAGAAAAGCCAAGTACAACTTTAAAATGTTTCTTTCAAGCCTGTTTCAGAGACCAAAGTCCAATAATAATTCACATCAATCCTTTTTTGTTTTTGTTGTTATTGTTGTTTGCTATACTAGGAGTTGAACCCAGAAATGCTCTACCCACTGAGCTGCATCCCCAGCCCTTTTAATTATTTTGAGGCAGGGTCTCACTAAGTTGGCCTCAAACTTGCGATCCTCCTGCCTCAGCCTCCCAAGTCACAGGGATTACCACACCAATTCTTTAGTTAAAGGCTTTTTCTACAACAGAAAAGGGTATATGATGCCATATTTTTTTTTACTGAAATTATAGAATTTTTTTTGTACAATTGGTCAATAGGAGGTAAAATAAAGAAAATAAATTTTTAAGCCGGGCGTGGTGGCTCACGCCTGTAATCCCAACACTTTGGGAGGCTGAGACGGGAGAAGCGCGAGTTCAAAGCCAGCCTCAGCAATGGCGAGGCGCTAAGCAACTCAGTGAGACTCTGTCTCTACAGGGCTGAGGATGTGGCTCAGTGGTCAAGTGCCCCTGAGCTCAATCTCTAGTACCAAAAAAAAAAAAAATTTAAATGGAGCAACTTTTGGCACTGTTGAAAGACAGCTTGAAATAGCAGAAAGTTTCAACATTAGTAATAGCTTTTGTAGTCTACATCAAAATTTTGGACTTGCATATAATATGTCATAATCTGAGGAAATGCAAACATTATGTAAGTATATAAAAAATTAAGGAGGATAGCATGATCATCACTCAACAACATAGTTTCTCCTAGAAAGGACTAAATGAAATGCATATACTTGAGACATTATTCTGACGAAGAGGAGAAAGGAGGATAAAATGTCAGTGTTTGTTCAACCACAATGTTTTTAGTTCTCTTCTAAAATTTCATTCACTCATCAAATTCCAAGTATGTCTAAATGAAGAGCAGCTAACAAAATTTCAGACCCTTTAATTGCCTACTCAAGTTAAGTACCTTGATTTTGTTCATTATCGGCCCTCACTTCATATTCTGCCCACAGTCTCATTAACATTAATTTAGAAGGGAATTATCAAATGAAGTATTGAAAATTAGAAAATAGCCTGGATTTTTATGCCTATTACTAATAGCAGTTCTATCTGGGAGTTAGGGCCATGAACAAAGCCCATTACTTACCCCGTAAGTTCTATATTTTAACAGTTAATATTTCATTCTTCATTTGAAACAAGAAGAAAAATTCTAGCCTCTTTGTGATTAACTTAGGACCACTTACTACATTTTTTAAAATATTCTTTTTGGTTGTCAATGGACCTTTCTTTTATTTATTTGTTTGTTTGTTTATATGTGGTGCTGAGAATTGAACCCTGTGCCTCACACATGCTAGGCAAGTGCTCTACCACTGAGCTATGACCCCATCCCCACTTAATACATTTTAATGGACATGGATATGCGTTCCAAATGTCAAAGCAGCATGCAAAAGCCTTGACTTTGAGCCCAACTCCTAGGAAAAAAATAACTCACTACTCAAAAGGAGAAATGTCAGCTGATTAACCAAAGCCATGCTATATAAAAAAATTGCCAGAAAATTCAATTCCTACTTTATTCTTTCATTGTATCTGTTGTGCATAACTATCACAGTTTGTGCAACTGACGGGAATTTTTCAAATTTTATTTTACTTTGGATTCTGGAGATGATGCAATCTTACTCATCTATGTGTCAAATGAGGAAACAAGCCTAGCTAGGTGACACAACTTGCTCAAGTGTCATAACACCAAGCAGTAGAACCCCAAATCATCAAAATTTCAACACTCAACTGTGCCCATGGACACTATGTATGGCTTTCTCTGTGTATGACCATTTGCAAGTATATGCATTACATGCACTCGTTCAAGAAATATATGATTTTTTTTCTTTCCTTTGTTTTTTTGCTGGGGATTGAATCAAGGGCCTTGTGCAGTAAGCTCTACCACTGAACAATGTCTCCAGACAACATTAGAATTTGAAGAAGCAAAGGAGGCTTCCATTCTTGAGGAGCTGATATTTTAGCTGGACTTACGATATGGATGGATGGATGGATGGATGGATGAGCAAACTATTTTCTGATTTTATTATTATTCAAGTAGATAGTGAACATTCAAGTACTGTGGGCTACTGCCATCCAGAAAGACATATGGAAAGAAATGAGTTTTGATCTGAGCCCAGAAATATGGGTATCATTTTAAATATATAAAAAGGAAAACACAATCATTCTAGAACAGAATATAACTTGTGTTACAAAACATTCAACAATACACTTGGCACACAAAGCAAGACTCAGAATGGGGCCCTGACCAACCACAGCAGATGGGGCCCTGAACAACCCATCACTAATCTAGTTGTTTATCAGTTCTAAATATGGCGTAAACAAAATGCAGAGGCAACAATGAGCAAGTTGTATTCAGACAACAGTAACAAACTAGCCAGCTAGAAAAGGGAGGGCACTGATGCCACAGGAAAAAAAAGGAGATGAACTTGGACATCTATTACTATGAATAAAAATAACTTAGCTCTCTAAGACTTTAAGGGTATAAAAACTGTTTTCATTACACTTATCTCCTCCCATCAGCACACAGTCCTAGAAGCTGGGTATTACAATCCTCCCAGGTAGCAGAAGAAAAAAATAGGGGTTGGGAGGGGACTTGGCCCAGGTCATAGTCAGCAAAGAAACCGAGCTAAGACAAGAAACATCTGTGGACCACAGCAAGTCACGTATCAGATTAGAAAGTGCCCTGTGTGGGAGGACTTCAGACTTTTACAGGTAATGAGTTTTCAACAAGGAAGCCACATAGAGAAGTCTGTTTTAGGAACATTTTCATCTGAAAGCAAAGTGAAAGATAATTGAATGAACCAAGTAATGACTGAACAGGGAAAGTCTTTTCAAAAATAACTGAGAATGTGTGACCCCCAAATGAGAGGCCTAAGCAAATGTGATATGGGGCCCATATCTAGTATTCCAATCCTGGTGGTAAACTTGGCAAATCTGCCTTTCATCATCCAGGGATTTTTCTCTCTTCTGTTAGTCCTTGGCACAGTAGTCATTCTATGCAGAAAACAAAACACAACCTTAAAAGAATAAATTAGAAGGGCTGGGAATGTAGCTCAGTGGCGTTTGTGCAAGGCCCTGGGGTTCAAGCCCTAGTACAGAAGCGGGGGGTGGGGGAATTAGAGAATCCAAAGTCCAGCTGCATTCTCTCCTAGCGCAAATAAGGTATCTAGTTTAAGAACAGATCTAGACTTATTAGGACAAAACTGCCAAACCCAGCCCTTGTTCATTCTGCAACTTGCATGGCCACTCCAGGAATATAGGGGCCCTATGACTTGTGAGGTCAAGTGAGAGAGATCTTGTTAAGAAATTGTTTTGCCCTAGGCCACTCTATTGGCAGAGGTGAGGAGGGATCCAGATATAGCCACCTGGCCACAGTCAGTCAAGATGAACAGAATATAACACAGGAAACTACTGTGGAGATTAAATATGATAACACAGTCAGAGAACTCTCAGCCCAATGTGGAAAAAAATTATGTTCATTAAGTACAGACTAGTCATTTTCATCTTTGGGGTAAAATTTTCAAGGGAGTTAGGTGAATGTTGAGTAAGAAAGAAATGAGTAAGTGAACAAATTTTTTAAAAAATTATTTTGCTAATTAATTAACTTGATTTGATCATTCCACAGTGTATGAATATATCAAAATACCACACTGTACCCCATATTGTATGTGATGGAATTATATATAATAAATACAATAAAAATTTAAACAATTTAAAGAAAAGGGAAAAAATGTCTAAAGAAAAAAGAAAGATACTGTTGATTGCTTGGATATCTAGCAGGGGAAGCAAGGGAAATGGAAAAGCCAGGCTGGTCCTTCAGGTGGCTAGAATAGCTGTATTCCTAACAGGATGGGAAGGTGAGGAAAACATGTGGGAAATGTGTGCTTGTCAAGAAAATAGAAAACATACAAATAAAAGTGTCCCAGAGTTTTAGCAAAGGGAGTGGATTGAACACAAATTTCAAGTCTAGATTCCTCTCAAAGCCCCTCTATAAATGCAGCAAAGGGATTATTTTACTAAGATGGAGGGCTGGATATGTGGCTCAGTGGTAGAGCACAGCCTAGCATGTGAGGCCCTGGGTTCCATTCTCAGCATCACACACAAGCAAACAGTAACAATAATAATAATAATGGAAGGGGGGAATGGAGAATGAAGCTCAGTGGTAGAGCACTGGCCTAGCATGCACAAGGCCCTGGATTCACTCTCCACTACCCAAGAAATCATTAAATAAATAAAGTGGCAGCTGGGTGCGGTGGCGCATGCCTGTAATCCCAGCACTTAGGGAGGCTGAGACAGGAGAATCACGAGTTCAAAGCCAGCCTCAGCAATGGTGAGGCGCTAAGCAACTCAGTGGGACCCTGTCTCTACATAAAACACAAAATAGGGCTGGGGATATGACTCAGTGGTTGAGTACCCCTGAGTTCAATCCCCAGTACCAAAAAATAAATAAAGTGGAGAGAATGGGAAAAGAGCTGACAAAAAATTTTTTGAAAGCTGGAAAACCAAAAGTTGAGCAGTAACTAGCTGCAGATTTGCCAATCCTAAACCAGCTTAAGAAAAGCTATGAACTCACACAATATATACTGCAGAGTTCATTGCAAAGCTCAGGTACTGATAGCAGCAAGTACTTCTTTTGAAAGTCAAGGCAGAACTGATTTTCTTGGGGAAAGAGGAAGAGCTAAAATAAGGATTAGTTTTTTAAATGCTGGAACAGTCTGAACTCTACAAACTATAGTTGAGCATCAACCAAGCAGAGGGATTAAGTGAATAGATGCATGGAGTGCCAAACCTCAGCCTTCTTTCCACACAGATCATGGGAAGCTGACAGCCAGGCCTCATCCTGCAGCTAAGAGATTAGAAGGATCTTCTCTGGAAAATCTGGGCATCCTAGGATGACCTCAAGTTACTAACAGAAGGGCTTCTCCACCCATCTGCCATCCCAACCCTCAGACCTTCCAAATAGCCTTTTAGTTCTTCCACTTGAGTGACAGCTCAAGACTCAGGGGGTCTCAGGAAAATCACCCACAGGAAAAACAGAGACCCAATGAGGTAGGGGGTTGGAAGAAACACTATTAAAGGTAAGGAAACTTTAAAAACTCATTAATATTCTCAAAAACGTAACAAGAGACAAGGAAGTAAAAACAGGATGTTATTTAAAGGATCATTCAGAACAACAACAAAAAAAAGCTCTTCCTGTAATCCCAGCACTTTGGGAGGCTGAGACAGTAGAATCGCAAGTTCAAAGCCAGCCTCAGCAACAGTGAGGCACTAAGCAACTCAGTGAGATTCTGTCTCTACATAAAAAAAAAAAAAAAACACACACACACACAAAATAGGGCTGGGGATGTGGCTCAGTGGTTGAGTGCCCCTGAGTTCAATCCCTGGTACAAAAAAAAAGCTCTGGTAATTTAAAATACTGACAGTAGAATGAAAAGTTCAATAGAAGGATTGGAAGAAAAAGAAAAAGAAATGTGGCAGAAGCCCAGTGCAGTGCTGCGCACCTGTAATTTCAGTGACTTTGGAGGCTGAGGCAGAAGGATCTCAAGTTCCAGGCCAGCCTCAGCAATTTTGCAAAATCCTGTCTCAAAATACACTTTTAGAAAAGTACTGGGGTTGTAGCTCAATGGTAGATTGAATCCCTGGATTCAATCCCCAGTACCATCAAAAAATAAATGAATAAATAAAAGGAAATGTTTTAGAAAGTAAAACAAAAAGACAATGAAATGCAAAAGCATGGAGAAAAATCAAAAAGTCTAAAGATTGGTCTAGAAGATCTGGCATCTGAAAATAGAGAAAATTAACAAGAAATTAAAGACTAATGTAGAAAGATTTTTCAGAACTGAAAGAGTTTCTAGATTCAAAGAACTCATTAAACACCAGACAAACATTAATCAAAACACTCACAGGAATGCCACAAATACCACAGAACATCCCTAAGGATTTTCAAAACAATTAAAGAGTGCACCACAAAAGCTTTTAGACAGAAAAGGAAGTTACATAAAAAGATCAGAAATCAAAAAAGCTTGCATTTCTCAACAGCAACACTGAGAACTACAAGACTAAAGAGGTGGAGAGCTGAGCCTTTAAAATACAATAAAAAGGACAAAATTCTTAACCTAGAACTCTTACCCAGCAAAACAATCAAAGGTGAGGGAGAGTACACACACCAAAAATATACCTCTTCCAATCTTTCTCAGGAAGTTTCCAGAGGCAGGACTCCACCAAAATGAAGGAGTAGTAGACCAGAAGGTACTGGAGGAGAGGCAATCTCTAGGATGGTGGAAGGAGACCTCAGAGTACACACAGAAATGGCTCTGGGTTAGATGAGATCAGAAAGGCAGACGCGCCCCTCAAAAGGATGAAACTGACTAAATTCTTAAAGTAGGAACAAGAGACTTTGGGGACAGAGTTTGACGTTGAAATATTAACACACACATAAGCATACACACCACAAGGGGCTGTTACTCATGCCAGGGAAGACAAACTTTGTGTCATAAAGGAAAAACAGTCGAGTTTGACAACACAGGTCTGCTCTGAGCAGTAGCACGTAGCTGCAGAGACTGAACGCTGAATTGAACAGAAACACACGGGGAAGATGTCGGGTGGGCAGTACCGGTATGAGAGTTGACTGAGGGAAGGAGAAAGAGGTAAATCCTCATAGTGGGAAGTCAAGATAATAGACAATATGCAAAAGTAAAAAAACATGAACTAGTAAACAAGCATGATGGGTGCAGATGGGCAAGTAAATTTCATGTAACTCAGCTACAAATTTTAAGTGACTATTATGACCATAGGGCCTATGCCAGCTGCTTGTTTCCAGAGTCATGAAGTCAGCCCATTCATGGAGAGATACTACACAGCCTGAAATGAGTCACCAACAGTCCTCTATAGCCATTAGGGAAAAGATCAAAGGGGAAAAATATTTTAACAACCCCATCTTTGTCTGTTAAAGAAGATACATTACCTTTTAAAGTATTGCAATAATCGTTAGTCAAAAAAGAATTTGATCAGTACCTCTTTCTTATGATTTTCTTTCCCCATCACAGCTATCCTTCTGACCATCCACCACACAAAAATAGGACTTTAAAAACATAGAATTATTTAATATTATCGATAACCCAGGAAAATTAAAACCACAGCATATTTTTAAAACAATACTTCAGCTTGGTCTAGATCTAAAAAGTTATCTGAGGAGTAAGATGATCTAGTTTTAATATGTAATGCGATATAATGGAGAATGATATTGGCCAAATTATATTGTTATGCTGCATGCATACATGAATATGTAACAACAAATCTCACCATTATATGCAACTATAATATACCAATTTTAAAATATGGGGGGAAAAGTAATGGTGTAGAAGAAAAATACCTGAGGAAAAGAAACATAAGTAATTCAAAATGCTTTCCAATTCTTTCTTAAATATACACCATGGCTCAACTTAAAGCACTATATTAAACTCAAAATGTGAGATATATTCCTTTTTAAGGGCTTATTATATAGTAAAATGTTTCTAGATTATTCTATTTTCTCCCTCCTCCCATTAACCCAAATGACCAATTAATTAGGATTCCAGGAACTTCAAGTTCCAGTCACTTGTACTGTAACTTGGAATACAATAACTTGATTGGAATGTCACTGTAAAAATTGTGTGACATTTCTTAATTTTTTCTAAATATTAATTTTTAGCTAGTCATATGTTTTCAATGAGAAAGTTGAGGAATTTGCAAAGTGATATCCCATGGGAGGAATATTTAACTAGGGAAAAAAAAAAAACTCTTCATATTTAGTCCTGCCCCCATTAACATAAACAGACATTATGTAGCTAAGATTTAAGTGAACAGAATAGTTTCCCAGACTCAGCATTTTTTTTACCTCTTCTTCACTTCCTCTCTTCATATTTATAGCTGCAAAAAAACATTTTTTTTGAACTGTCAAATATCATTTCTGACTACAGAGATGGGGAAACCCAGTTCCATACAACAAAATCACTGCCCAGTTCTAAAAGCTTTTCATTGATTTTTTTTTTTCAAGTTCAAGTTAAAAAACAGAAGTTCATTTTCACTTTGGAAATCAAACTTGAAAGAAAAATGTGACCTCCCAGAATTTAATTCTTTCCAAGGAACTCCCTAAAGAACATAAATTGTTAAGACATGGTCACTTGGGGAAAACGTTTTCAAGTCATGGTTGACATGTGAAGCTACATGGGACTTGACAGGAATATTTTTTAACAAGTTCAACATGATTTTTAGAACATGAACTTTACCAAAAGCTTGTTGGATTCTATAAACAGTTCAGATCCTCTTACAAAGAATGCACAGTGGAAGTGGAAAAGATCTCTAATGCTTTGCATATTGCCTGTTAACACACACACACACACACACAAACACACACACACACAAATCTTTGAACAGAAATCAAATATAAATACACACCCATATAAAACTGAATGAATGTTTTATCAGTGGATAGAAGGGATTTGTAGATATTAAGATACAGACTATAAGGTATGGTTTTCAAGATAAGGCATAAACTATATTCACATGAAAATAACCATTCAGCAACAAAGATAAGTAAAACAAAGAGACAAAATTTAAGTAGGCTTTTAAAAGTGATAAAAACTCATCCAGTCCCCTAGGAAAAAATTAAGAGGCACTTCAAGCAGCCTCTTGCTTATAAACATTCAGATATAAATGTTCTGCAGAGAGCTGCCAACTGTCCCAGAACAAGCCTGCAAAGCTGCTGGTGGCTCGCCCTCCCTCGCCTCACCTGGAGCTCTCACCTGTAAGGAATGCTCACAGCCAAGATTGAGCTGAGTACAAGTCCTACAGTCCTCAGTCCCATGTACCCAAGCACCATGGAGACTGTCCCACCCAGCTTCCAAAGCATTCTACCCACACCTCTTTCCATCTTGTTATGACAAAATTTTTCCTTTCACATACCCACTTCCCCAAAAGGCTTCTGGAGGCCAGATCCAAATCATGCATGTTGCAGATGAGGCCCTGGTCACTCAGCTTAGGGAAAAGGCTGGGAGGAGCAGAAAAAAATGTCATCTTTGTATTCTGATTGTCATTTATAGTCCATTTTTCCCCAGAAAATTCTTACATGATAATTTGGCTTTCTTTCAGATTGAAAGGATTTTTAAGGGCTACCCTGTGCCTGATTATGTTTTGGAAACACAGCTTATAAGAAAAAAAATGTATTATAAGCCAGAACAACGTATCAATCAACTTTTGTAACCTGACAAGTTTCTGAATTAGAGAATATCTGAGTGCAGTAAAACCAACTCGTTGAAACTCAACAAACCAAAACCCCTAACCAATTTAATCTTACCTGATTTCCTTCTGAAAAGAGGAAAACGACATCAAAATATCAGAGATGTAATCAAAACATAATTTTTAGAGAACATGCTAAGTAACTTTAATCCAATATGCTATAACTTCAGAACTGAATTGCCATGTTATCCAAAACAATGATCCAAAAGTTCAGAAACAGCCAATTACAAACCTAACCATCAGTTCTCTAGAAAATTCAACCAGAACATAAACATACTCATTAGAAAACTTGATGCTATTAAAGCCCCTCCAAAAATTAAGTCCAATCCTTTATTCCAACACTTTATTTATGTTTAGATTTTAAAGTACATTCAGAAAAAGTAAAAAAATTCTACCATATAGTAAGATTCGGTCCAAAGTCTCACCTACTATTTATTGTTATTTTATCCACATAACAACCACTTGGAGTATTAGTGCAGTACCTATTTTGTAGAGGAGAAAACTTAAGCACAGAGAGGTTGAGTGACTTATTCAAGGCACTAGCAAGTAAATGCATTTCTGTTTTTTTTTTTTTTGGTACCGAGGATTGAACTCAGGGGCACTCGACCCCTGAGCCACATCCCCAGCCCTATTTTGTGTTTTATGTAGAGACAGGGTCTCACTGAGTTGCTTAGTGCCTTGCCATTGCTGAGGCTGGCTTTGAACTCGTGATTCTCCTGTCTCAGCCTCCCTAAGTGCTGGGATTACAAGCGTGAGCCACCGTGCCCAGTTGTAAATGCATTTCTTAACCACTATGCTCTGCTGCGTTTTATCAAACTGTGGTTCAATTATCTTTTTTTTTTTTTTTTTTTTTTTTAGGGAAAGTTGTTTTATTATACCACATGGCTCAATACGTGAATAAGTATTTTCATAGTCATAATTATTTAAACCTCTCAAAATTGAGGTGGATTTTCCCATAATAACAGCTAACTTATGGCTAGATTACATAAATAAGAATAAACTGAAAAGCTGAATCCTATTGGGCTAAAGTAAAACAGGATTCCACTCTAAGTAAGAGAGCACCAGCTACTCAGTAAAATCATGCTCATGAATTTTCTCACTTTTACTCAAATACTTGTCTCATGCACAAGTTAAAATTTCCCATGTGTGCCTCAAGTTTTCCGACTTACAGTTTTTCAGAATGCACCCTAACTATCCAAACAGGGGCTTTATGTAATCAGTATTTGGAAAGAATAATTCTCTCTCCTAGGACTTTGTTTAGAAGGATGTCCCTACCCTATGATTGTGTTGAGTCACCTCTCACTTTCTGGATGCTGTTTCAGAAGTTCCTGGGGAGAAGGAGAATAAAGAAGCTGCCCTCAGCCCATGAGATGTGGAACAACCCTAGGGCCAGGATCCTAATCTCCAAACAGTGAAGGCCAGCTACCAAGTGTGCTTCTGAAGGATAAGCTGGCTCTTAAATCAAGACTCTCATTGTTGTAGGATAATAAAGAATTCCTTCCTAAGCCCTTACTGTCCTGACCAGAGGCAGAAGCTCTTTAAAGATCCCGCTGGGAATTTAGTTTTGGCAGCTCCAGTCACTGCCCTGAGCGGAGCACAGGTGCTAAGGTCTCTAAACAGACTCACTCCTCTGGCCCTGGGCCAGCAGAAGTCCTGGCCTGCAGACAGTGGTTCTCAAACTCCAGTGTGCATTAGCTGTGGAGCCAGTCCTGGGGATTCAGATTTAGTAGGTCTGGGGTGAGGCCAAGATTTTGCATTTCTAACAAGTTCCCAGAAGATGCTGATGATGCTGGTTCCAGGGCCAATCTCTGAGAACCAATGATTTAAAGTAATGGCTATGGGTCACAACTCTCTTGATTGATTGGTGCCACCACAAAGCACCATATATTTAGTAAGGGATTATCTGCCAGTAAGAAAGAGCAGGTAACCACTTGCTAGTCTTACTGTCTTCCACTCACTTCTCATCCTCCACTCATTAACAAGTAAAACTAAGCAATTTCCTTGAAGTTTAGGCTTAAGATAGGCTTCTTCAGTGTCAGTATTTAAAATAGCAAGTCTGGGGCTGGGAATGTAGCTTAGTGGTAGAGCCCTTGCTTAGCATGCACCAGACCATGGAGGGAAGGGGTTGGGAGTCTGGAGAGAAAGAGGAAAGGGAAGAGAATTTTTTACCCCGAGATCTAATTTGTTCTCATAGCACCTGCCTCTGACACTGATCATGAATGTCTGGCAAAAGAAAAGAGGCCAGAGGATAAGAAGCACTAACAAAAAAAGACTTTGTATTTACAGATGAGAGTATCTTTCATCAGTGCTGCTCAAAGAACCATATTTTATTAATTCTCTACAGATTCGCATCTATTTTCTTCCATAGGTCATATGCCCTTGAGCTAGTAGCACAACAATCTTACTTTATTTTCGCAGTACTAGGTATTGAACCTAGAGCCTCACACACACAAGGAAGGTGTTCTACCACTGAGCTATATCCCCAATCCTTTTTTATTTTGAGATAGGGTTTATTCTGAGACAAGGCTGGCCTTGAACTTGTGATCCTCCTCCCCTGGCCTCCTGAGTATCTGGGATTACAGACATGCGTCACTGTGCCCAGCAACACAATTTTACTTAACCAGAATAAAACAGAAAAACTACCTATTAAACCCTAGCCAAACTCAGAAATTTTTCTATATTAAAACGAATTTAAGAGTTTAGAAAAGGGCTGAGGTTGTGGCTCAGTAGCAGAGCGCTTGCCTCGCATGTGTGAGGAACTGGGTTCGATCCTCAGCACCACATAAAAAAACAAGTAAACAAAATAAAGACACTGTGTCCATGTATAACTAAAAAATATTAAAAAAAAAAGAGTTTAGAAAAAAGCCAGGCACGGTGGTGCACACTATAATCTTAGCCATGCGTAGGACTGACTCAGGAGTATTACAAGTTCAAGGCCAGTCTCAGCAAATTACCAAGACCCTCTCTCAAAATAAAAAGGATTTGGGGGAAAAAAAAGGACTAGAGATGTAGTACAGTGGTAAAACACTCCTGGGTTTAATCCCCAGTATTCCCCCCAAAATAATAAAGTTCTGAAAAAATTAGATACGCATTTATAGTTAACCCTCTGAATCTATGAGTTCTACATCTATGGATGCAAACAATGACACAGAAAAATACTTGGGGGGGGTGCCATTTTATACACTTGAGTATCTATAAATTTTAGTATCCACAGAGATCCCAGAACCAGTCTCCCACAGATACCAACAGGCAACTCTATCCACATAAAGTGTTGAAACACATTATAGAGATAGTAAGAACTCACGTAGACCATAATTTGGCTCTATCACTTACCAGTTGTGTGACCTTGAACAATTATTTTACCTCTCCGAGCCACAGTTTCCTCATCAGTAAAATGGAACAGGGTGGGTAATATGCCTTTCTGATACAATTTTTACTAGGATTAAATGAAATGCACATAGTAAGTATCCTATAAATGTTATCCAATAAATGTTAATTATTAATAGTATTATTATTCATTAGACCTTGCAATTTGCAAACAAGTTTAGATTATGAAAAACATACTTAATGGCACTTAAAGATATCTCTCCCACCCTACAACCCACCTCCATCCCCCGCCACCTTTGTCATGGGTTAATCAGCCAACGAACCCCAACTCTTCACAGCTTGTGTATTTTTCAATTCAACTATCCAACATTTAAAACAAGAAACCTAAGCTCCATACTCCTCTTTACTCATATTGCCACAAAACAAGAAACAAAGTTGCAGAAAGAGATAATTAACAGTCCTTTGTTTAAAAGTGTTGAACTACATCTAAATAAATCACATGTTGCCAAAGCAGGCACCTACCAAGGTGATAAGACTAGAGACAGATGTCTGCCATTTGGTGAAAGGGAGGTTGTTGCTATTTCCTAGTTCTGAGAATGGAACCCAGGGCCTCCCACATGCTAGACAAGTACTCTGCCACTCCATCCCCAGTCCAGTTTATTTGCTTTTGAAGGGAAAAAGGAAACATAACTTTAATGAAAAAGTATCATTATAATTTATTAGTACAAAGATATAGTGCTCAACTAAAAAACCAATAATGAAGTTGGGAGCAATGGCTTACAACTGTAATCCCAGCTACTGGCAAAGCTGAGGTAGAAGGATCACAAGTTTGAGGCCAGCCTGGGCAACTTTGCAAAACTCTGTCTCAAAATAAAAATGAAAAAAAGGCTGGGGCGTGGAGATAAAATGGTTCCATCCCTAGAACTGTCAAAGAAGAGAAAACCATCTTGACTCAATGATCTATTAGCTATAAAGAAATTAAACTGTCTTGTGTGGTAAATGATCTTCAACATAAAATATGATTAATTTTTCCAGAAGACGGTGGGTTAATGGTAAGACTTCACAATATAACTCACTCATTGATAGAACTTCAATACACTCCTGGTCTCTACTCCTGAGTGCAATATAAAGGTTCACAAAGAACTAAACGCTTAGAAGAGAAACTCAAGGAAATGTCATAAGAATAACAAACTCTGGCCACTTGATAAATTCTATGTGAACACATAGGCCCGGGAAAGCAAGATAAAGAGATTATCAAAGATAATCTAGGGTGCTATTTCAGTCTCTGGGTATTTCTGATGTAGGAAACTGTCACAATTTAAGCTAAGGTTTAAAAAAAATCAGAATACAAAACTATATAGAGAGAATGATGCCCCCAGTTGGTTAAAATGCTGTCAATTGGGCTCAATAGTAGAACACTGACAAGTGCCTAACAATCCCCAGCATAGGAAGAAGGAAGAAAACAAAACAAAACAAAACTATACTAAATGTAGACAGATTCAAACATAAATACATTAGCAAAAAGAAGAAATGTGGTGATATTCTCCAGGCTGTGATTTTTTCTTCTTTGTATTTTCTGCATTTTACATGTTTAGAATTTAGGATGAATATACACACTTTGTAAGACTGAAAAAAAAATTATTTTTTGTCTACACAAAAAATTGACATGGTAGGCTATGGAATAATTCAGTGATTATGGTTCTGAGTCTACACTGAGATAAAGCTTTTTTTTTTTTTTTTAAATATATATTTTTTAGTTGTAGATGGACACAATGTCTTTATTTTATTGCTTTGTATGTGGTGCTGAGGATCGAACCCAGGGCCTCACGCATGCGAGGCAAGCGTTCTACCGCTGAGCCACAATCCCAGCCCCCTGAGATAAAGCTTTAATCAGTCATTTCTGCACTAATTCAGCATAGATCTTTGATCTTAGGTTTGGCCTGGGGATAACAACTAAGGAAAAATAATTCCAATAACCACAGTTGCTTCTTTAAATGGCTACCTTTCTTTAGCCAGGAAGTTATAACCAACCCAGCAAAATTAAACAGACTGAACAGACCTCATGATCAAATGCATTTATTCAGCAAACTCTATTTCATCATCTAAGAGTAAAACATTTCACACTAAAATTAAATGAAGTCCTTGATCATGATTATCCCCCCCAAGTCAGGAAGTAATTCACATTCAGCATTTCTGATATTCAGGGAAAAAAGACATACTGCCTGTTTTTAAATAAACTCAACCTGCTATGTTATTACAGACATTCAACACAAGTCCCTCCTCTCTTTTACTTTCTCAATACAGGAAAAACAATCATCTCTTGGGAAGTTCATATTTAAAATATACCTAAAATTCAAAGCATTTGCAATAAAAAAAATTTTAATAAAGAGTTTAACAGTTCAAAGCCAGCTTCAGCAACTCAGTGACACCTTGTCTCAAAATAAATAAATAAATAATTTTTTAAAAAAGAAGGGGCCTTTCCTAGCATGCATGAGACCCTGGGTTCGGTCCCCAGTACCATTAAAAAAAAAGAGAGAGAGTGTTACAGTCCCCAGTACCATTAAAAAAGAGAGAGTGTGTTAAACTCCCTCACAGTTATCTCAGTGATATTAATCTTTTTTTCCCCAAATCAGTTGCTTTCTCAAGCAATAGGAAATATAACTGGGATTTCATAAATAAAAAGAAATCAGCTAAAAAACAATTATAAAAATAATAGTCTGGCATATATATGAATGGAGAAGAGCAACAGGACAATCCAGAAATTATGTGCATGAAAAAATGGATGGAATACAGTATCAAATAATATTTTTATGTTTGTATAAAGAAACCTTGAAAGAATTCAGACAAACTAATAAAAGTAGTCATTTGGTAGGGGAGGGAGGGACAAGGCAGAAGAACGACAAAAGCAGGCGTGATCCTTTATATTGCATAGCCTCTGCTATAACTATTTTTGAACAATATAAATGTATTGCCTATTCAATAAAATAGATGGAAATCATGATTTTTCCACCAGCCTAAGCCCTCACATAGAGGTAAAGAACACAAGCTGCCTGGAACTGAGAGTCCACCAGCTAGTTAATTAGTACAACTGGGATATCCTGAAAAATGTAGGCTGGTTTCCTTGTCTAGACGTGTTCCCTGTGGCCAGCCCATCAGCTGGGAAACAGCAGCACACTCAGCACCTCAACAGCCTTTCCAGAGGCCAACATAATCAGGCCCAATCTGATTAGGCACAGCAAAGCCCTGCTTAATTCCATTGCCTTAGCGACACATTTGTAGCCTCAGCCCCCAGAACACTGTATGGGGTGGCTGACATTGTCAGAGAGCCCTCACATTCTACTATGTGTTTTTGCAATTTAAATCTGCTACTTACTACATAATCCTCTGCATATTACTGATAATGATTTTACCAATTTTTAATCAGAAGGGAGCGAAAGGTGAGGAAAGTATAGTAAAGATGTCCTTGCAGGGGGCTAGGGTGGTGGCTCAGCAGTGGAACGCTGGCCTAGCATGTGTGAGGCACTGGGTTCGATTCCCCAGCACCACATAAAAATACGTAAATAAAATAAAGGTATTGTGTCCATCTACAACTAAAAGAAAAAAATTTTTTAAAAAGATGTCCTTGAAGGAATAATCTGCAACAGTCATCTATCCCTTTAAAGTGAGATATTGCTTTTCTACATGGGTAGAAAATTATTATGAAAGAAATCAGAAGAGTAAGTGAAAATAAAAGGATACTAACAGAAGAAAATCACCCCCACTTCACAGGAAGGAAGAAATCTTATCCTGAAAACCTGTTTCCTTGTTTTTTAGAATTTTTTTAGGACAAAATACACTATAAATATTAAAATCATTACTTTATATGTATGGGAGTGCCACCATTCCGCTTACAGGTAAGCCTTTTAAATTAGAGATCATCTAAAGTGGCAATTTGGAATTAAGACTTTCTTCTAGAAATGTTCTAAAGAATGGCTCATTCTGGTCCCTTATTATTTAATTGTATATATAGAACCATCCACAGAAATATGCCACATACCGGAAGGAAGGACACT
Source organism: Geosciurus inauris (assembly GCA_004024805.1). Classification (NCBI taxonomy): domain Eukaryota; kingdom Metazoa; phylum Chordata; class Mammalia; order Rodentia; family Sciuridae; genus Geosciurus; species Geosciurus inauris. The sequence continues at coordinate 41,047 of PVHX01011755.1, forward strand.
GGAGGACCCATTTTGTGACTCTCACAACTTAGTACTGGAGGAATAACCCAAAATATGCGTCATGAATGGATGAATGTCCTGCCACCTCAATGGACAAGATTCCAAACATAGAACAGCAGAGACCAGTGTTTCCACAGCTCAGTTTATCAGAATCACCTGGGGACACGTGTCAGTGAGGCCAAGACAGGCCTCACCCCAGCTAGGCTGATTCAGAATCTCCAGGGGCGGGTCTGGGAATCTGTTTTTAGCCAGGTCCCTGCTGAATGTGATGACTCAGAATGTGTGGGAAACAGGGAGATGAATGAATTGTGCTAACAGTTGCCTGCATTCCAAGAGGAGCAAGGAAAGCTGAGGTTCCACTGGCAGACCTGTCAAGTGCTAAGAAACTGGGTTTGGGTGAAGGTTCTAGTACCTCCTCCCCTGCCACCCTGCCACCTCCCAAGAAACGGAGGAAGGAGAGACAGTTCTTCCACAGTGAGGAAGCTAAATGGGAATCTGAGCCTGCTCTCCGGTTCTCACAATAGGAGGAAATGGAGGTGAAAGGGCGTTAAGAAAGAAAGGACATCCACATGAGGCCCTAGGAGAAAGGCTGGCTCTTCAGCCCCCAGGCTGAGTCTCTGTGAGCACAGAGAAAGCCCCAGCCCTTCACACATTCTTGTGAGGAACTACTGACATTTTTAGATATCTGTGCGGAACACTTTGGTTTTCCAATCAGACATATTTTCGTTTATCTCTGACACCAGTTCTCCTCTGGACTTGGTCAGCTTTCATCTTCCAGGCTTCAGTGGCCCAGCATCCCTGGGGGGCCACCCATGGCAATACAGGGCCATGTGTATGCGGTGCTACCTCAGCCTCTGCTGTCACTGAGACAAAAGCAGCGAATGTTAAATGTTAGCTGTGTGCCCAGCACTGAGCTCAGTAAGTCCTGCCGAGGCACGGCTCACATTTCCTGGCCATCTGCTCGTAGTTTAAGAGATTTCAAAACAGAGAAGGAAAAGGGAAAAGCCCAAAAGACTTCATGTGTTTTTACCTCAGATATTTGACAGGCTTTCTCCACATTTCTTGGCATTGGTTTCCCTCAGCTGAGTTTTGGGATGTCATGATTTGAAATTGGTGCAGGTAGTCCAGAGACAGTACCACACAATGTCAGAGCGGGTTCATCCCATAGGCAGCCATGCCTGTGTTCAAAGCTCAGTTCCACTGCTTAGAGCTATGGATGTGGGCAAAACAATTAATTGTGCTTAGTTCTATCAGCTAAACACTTAAGGGAGCACTATCCACCTCAAAGAGCTGCTGTACACTTTGCTCCACCCAGTTTGATGTTTGCCATCAGCATCAGAAGACAATACAAAGTCATGGAGAAGACAGTTCCCTGTGGATGTCACAGTTGTGCTGTTGCCTAGATCCTAATACCAATAATGACATTTTTGTGAGTCTGATGCCAAAGGCTTTCACAGATGTGTCATTTATCCACAAGGAAAGGGACTAATGGCTGGGACATTCAGTCCCTTTCCTCAGAGTTCCCCAAAGACAAGCTCCAGCTCCTCTACTTCATTTCTCTGAAGCACTAGTGAAGGGCACACTTTGAGAAAGGCAGACCATTAATGCAACCAATGTGCAAAAGCACCAGGGCCAACAGCACCTTGTGTTGATTCTGAACTTCAGTTTCTGCAGAATTCATTCATCTTCTGATGTAAACCAATTTGAGGAGAAACTGAATTTAGTAATTAAATAAGTTACGAGCTACCTAGGTAGGTTCAAGCCATTTCATGTTATTCTTAAAACTTGATTTTTGCTGAGCATAGGGGTGCACGCCTGTAATCCCAACAACTTGGGAAGCTGAGGCAGGAGAATCACAAGTTCAAAGCCAGCCTCAGCAACTAAACAAGGCAACTTTTCTAGACCCTGTCTCAAACTTTAAAGAAATAATAAGGGCTGGGGATGTGGCTCAGTGATAAAGTGCCCCTGGGTCCAATCTCCAGCACCAAAAAAAGATCTTGATTTTTTTAAGACATTAAAATGACAGCCAGATGAAAACAAAGCATGGCATTAATTTTCTGCTTCCAAATGTTCTTCCCAAATATTAACAAATGATATATTTCTTTATTTAGTTTTTTTAATTTGTTAGTCCTAACCCTAAAACAATACAGTTGAAATTATAAACATGAGGTTTTCCTCTAACATAAAACTAGATTATTGCTCAATAAAGAATCTCAACCTAAATGTAGGTAGTGTTTTATGCCAAGTAATTAAAGAGTCAGTGAGTAGATTGATGTTTGAACCTAAAGTACACATTCTCATAATTCAAAAACTAACGCATTTTTTTTGGAACTCTGAACATATGGCAAATGCATTTAAAAGCAATTCACTTTCCCTAATGACATTAGCATTTTTAAAGATGGGGAGAATCTAGTTTACTGTAGGCAATACACAAATTTGAACAAGTGCCTGACTGACCTATTGGGAAGATATGACTAACTCCCCAACATGTGACTTCACATGATCTCTGTGTGTGAACTATTACTCTCAAGTAATGGTCAAGCACTTGCCTAGAATGCATGAGGCCCTGGGCTCAATCCTTAGCACTGCAACCAATAAATAGATATGATATTATTTGATAGAGTCCTTCTGGTCATAGAGTTTATTTCAGACCCAAAGATTTAATTTAAATCCCCAATCCTAAGAATCAAAGAGAGATTATTTATCAAAGAGATTATTTATCAAAGTCGTATTCACAAGTTCATCTTTTCAAATAGCAAAACTTCGAATTATCAAATAGTGAAAGTCTAACTCATAGAAGCAGAGAGAATGGTGGTTACCAGGGGCTAGAAGAGGTGGGTAGAGTAAGATACTGGGCAAAAGATACAAAATGTTTTGTTAAGAAAAGAGGAATAAAGCCAGGTGTGATGGAGCACACCTGTAATCCTATCAGCTCTGAAAAGAAGAGGCTGAAAGAAGAGGATCGTAAGTTCAGGGCCGACCTCAACAACTTAGCAAGGCCCTAAGAAACTTAGCAAGACCCTGTCTCAAAACAAAAATGAATAAACATAAAGGGCTGGGGATGTGGCTCAGTGGTTAAGCAGCTCTAGCTTCAATCTCTGGTACCAAAAAAAAAAAAAGAATAAGTTCAAAAGATCTACTGTACAGAGCAGTGACTATAGTTAGTAACAATGTATTTTATACTTGAAAATTGCTTCAAAGAACAAATTTTATGTTTTCTCACTACAAAAAAAAGTGAGGTAATGCATGTTAATCAGCTATATTTAGCCTTCCCACAATGTATACAACATATATCAAAACATCATGTCATACACCATAAATATATTTGACCCTTATTTGTCAATTTTAAAATAAGTAAATGAATTTAACTGAATCACAAAATGCCAAAAATTGGAAAATCCTGCAGTAATTATTTTAACTCAAATATCTATTTTACAAATAAGGAAATCAAGGTCCAGAAACATTGAATAAATTGGTCAAAATCAGCATACTAGCAGAAACTGAGCAGTGATGTACACCTATAATCCCAAGTATTTGGGAAGCTGAGACAGAAAGATCACAAGTTTGAGGTCAGCCAGCCAGACCTTTTTTCAAAATAACACTTGGAAAAAGGAATAGGGATGTAGCTCGGTGGTAGAGTGTCACTGTGTTCAATCAACAGTACACAAAAAAAGAAGAAAGAAGAAAAGAACAGAACATGGCAGAGGTGAAGCCAGACTTAAATCTCTCAGTTCCCAATACAAGACACTCTCCTGTCCATCTGTTCATTGCAGCGTTCCTCAATTTGCCTGCTCAAAGAACACTGTGGCATTTGTTAAACATGGAGAGACTGGCTCAACAGGGTTTTGAAAGGGTCTGGGAATTTTGTTTTGTTTTGTTTACAGTACTAGGGATGAAACTCAGGGACTTACAGTTACTAGGCCAGCACTCCACCACTGAACTACATCCCCAAAATTTTTTAAATTTTATTTTGAGACAGAGTCTCAAGGAACCACTTAGGATGGTCCCAATTTCAATTCTCCTTTCTCAGCCTGGGATTACGGATGTGTACCACTATGCCCTGCTAAGGAACCTCTATTTTTAACAAAAGTTCTAGGCAAGTAGGAAACACTGCTTGATCTCACACAGTGTCTTTAACCAAGTGGTATAATCTGCCCACTCAGCTACCATCAGTTTTTATTAATAAATGTAAGGACTATTCAGGGATTAGAGGTGGGTGGAAGCCACATCCTCACCAACATTCTCTTATAGTATGTGGTGTTTCTTTGCTTTTCTTTTTTTTGGTACTGAGGATTGAACCCTGGGGCACACTTAACCACTAAGCCACAACCCCAGCCCTATTTTTTTTAAATATTAATTTTTAGTTGTAGATGGACACAATATCTTTATTTATTTTTATGTGGCGCTGAGGATCAAACTCAGTGCCTCACGCATGGTAGGCAAGCACTCTACCACTGAGCCACAGCCCTTTCTATTTTTTATTTTGAGACAGGGTCTCACTTAGTAGCTCAAGGCCTCACTAAATTACTGAGGCTGACTTTGAACTTGTAATCCTCTGTCTCCCCTCCCCTCCCCACTCCCAGCCCAGAATGGCTGGTATTACACGCATGTGCCCAAATGCAATATGTTTCAAAGAAATCAAGTCTTATGCCAATTTCCTCAGAGACAGAAACATTTATGAGCAAAAATCAGCCACATAACCCGTTCTTAGAAGTGGTGGTGCATGCCTATAACCCCAGCAACTTGGGAGGCTGAGGCAGGAGCACTGTAAGTTCAAAGCCAGACTCAGCAACTTAGTGAGGCCCTAAGCAACTTAGCAAGACCCTATATAAAAAAATAAATAAATAAATAAAAATAATTTTAAAAAGATAAAAAGGGCTGGGGATGTGGCTCAGTAGTTAAGTGTCCCTAGGTTCAATCCCTAGTACCAAAAAAAAAAAAGTGCAGAGAGGTCTCTTGCTGTCTTTAGAACTCTAACAAGTATTTTGCAGAAAAGGTTTGTTCTGAGGAAGCAAAGATATTCTGACATCAGGACCAGCCAACATTCTAGTTAGATCAGAGGACAGTCTGTTGTGACTTAGGACAATGCATCTGAACACCTAGAACACTATTCAGAAGTATGAGCCTACTCTGTCTGCTAAATTCTGTCTGCCAAATTCCTCCTGCCTCCGCTTCCAGAGTAGCTGAGATTACAATGGTGTGTCACCCTGCTTTTTTAATCATGAAAGAATTGCATGGGAAGTGTTAGTATTAATTATAAAAAAAATAAATCATAGGAATGTGGCTCAGTGGTAGAGCACTTGCTTAGCATGCATGAAGCTCTGAATTCAATCCCCAGCACCATGAAAAAGAGAGTGAGAGAGAGGGAAAGAGGGAGACAGGGAGGGAGGGAGGGGGAGAGAGAGAGAGAGAGAACATAAACTGGAAAACACTGTACCAAGGAAAGGAAACCAGTACAAAGTATTAAGTAAAGGAAGCCAGTACAACATATTGTATGATTCCTCTTGTATGGAATATCCAGAATAGTTAAATCTATAGAGGCAGAAAGTAGATTCACAGTTGTCTAGGGGTGGGAGGGCTAAGGAAATGGAGAATAACTGCTAATGAACATGAGGATTTCTTCTGGAATGATGAAAATGTTCTAAAATTGACTGTGGTTATGTTGCACAACTCTGAGTATACTAAAAACCACTAAACTATACACTTTAAATGGGTGAATTATATAGTGTAAGAATTTTATCTCAGTAAAGTTGTTTATCTCTCTCTCTCTCTCTCTCTCTCTCTCACACACACACACACACACACACACACACACACACAGCTTAAAAATAAAACAGGAGGGCTGGGGTTGTGGCTCAGTGGTAGAGCGCTTGCCTAGCATGTTTGAGGCACTGGGTTTGATTCTCAGCACCACATAAAAATAAATAAATTTTTTAAAAGTTCATCCACAACTAAAAAATATATAAATAAGTAAATAAATAAAGAAAACAGGAGCCAGGCGTGGTGATACACGCCTGCAATCCAAGCAGCTCCAGAGGCTGAAGCAGAAGGATTGTAAGTTCAAAGCCAATCTCAGCAACTTAGCAAGGCCCTGTCTCAAAATAAAAAATATTTTTTAAAGGGCCAGGGATGAGGCTCAGTGGTTAAATGTCCCTGGGTTCAATCCCCAGTACCAATAAATAAATAAATATATAAATAAATAAATAAGAAAGACAGACTGTTAGGTTCTGTTTCCATTGATTTCTGCATAGCAAACTCTCTTTTGATTGTTCACAGAGCCCAGATATAACTATTCACATTTCCAGCTGGTGTCACTACTGGTTTGCTTTTTTTGGTTTGTTTGTTTTTGGTACCAGGGATTGAACCCAGGGGCGCTTAACTACTGAGGTACATCCCCAACCCTCCTTTATATTTTATTTAGAGACAGGGCTTCACTAAATTTCTGAGTCTGGCCTTGAACTGGCGATCCTCCTGCCTCAGCCTCCCAAGCCACGGGGATTACAGGCGCACACCATCACACTCGGCTTTCCGGTCACTATTTTCAATGAGGCCTTATTTTGTCAGCAAAATCAATGAAATCTGACTTTTACAGAAAGGAGGTTTTGGCAGCTGAGCTCAAAACTTTAAAAAGGTAGAAAATTTACATTTTTTTTAAAGTAGTTGTCTTGCTCACTTAAGATTTATAACAGAAAAATAACAGTACTTCTTCCCCAAGGCTTCTGTAGTTATTCTTCCTGATAAAAAGCACTAAGAAACACTTTTATTGTTCATAAAAAAACATCTATTGAGGTATTACATTCCAGGCACCATTCTGTGCTCTATAAAAACAAGCTATTGGGGCTGGGATTGTAGCTCAGTGGTAGAACACTTGCCTCCTCCATGTGAGGTACTGGGTTCGATCCTCAGCACCACATAAATAAATAAAATAAAATTAATAAAAAAACAAAGCTGTGGCCATCCCTAGCTTCCAGGAGCTTCCTATCTGGCAGAGGAAAGCCCATGTGGATATACCTTTCCAGTGCCCCTGGTAAATGGGGTGATGAAGATACATACTGACACTCATCCTGGGTCCAGGGGTAGTGCCTTAGGAACACTTTCGCCAACCTGGAGATGTCAAAGAAATAGTAATATGTGTCTTTGCCAATTTGTGACAACAACAACAAAAATCTATTTCGGAAGACTTTTTATCCATGACATCTGAAGAATAACAAGCTTGATGAAATATTCCTAATAATCATTGAGGCCAGCAGGACTGACCCATAGGACTAAATATTGTTAGTATATTGCAAAGATAGTCTATACATTTAAAAATCATTTCAATGACGTCTTATATTACAGAAGAGCCCCATCAACCAATGATTATGCTATCCTGCCCCCTGGCTTTTGAAAAGCTGCTGGAAGATTGCTTGCTCCTAGGGAGATTTTTAAGATGGTTTATGGAATGTTTCTACACTTTGTTCCCTATTTGGACACATGCCTAAAGGGAAGTTTCATAAGCAATGGGACAGCAGGCAGGTCAATCTGAAGGTTGGGGTCCAGGAGGGATGTATTATTCATCACCTCTAACCCAGAGTAAAACACTTCAACTTTTTTGGCCTGGATATCCTCTCTAGTTAAGTGTTCATGAAATAGATGAATGGTGTTTACAGTCAATTCCAAGTCTAATAATCTATATGTCCACACATACTAATAGAGGATATTAATTTGAAGACCTGACTAAAACAGAACCAAAATAACTTCAAATTGTAGCTTTTACATAGGAACACGTTTGAGGCATTGTTTTTAATGAATCCTAACCGATGCTAAATAGAAAGAATGCATAGGCAGTTCTTTGCTTTCTGCCATATAAAAAAGTTAAGCATGCAAAGGCAGAAAAACCCACAAAAACTAATAATGTCTTTATAGTTCAGCTTTCTTTTGTATATGCACTTATACTCTCAGGCATAATTATATTCAATAAAAGCCTTCTTTCAGTATCATAAAAAAATGATTAAGCAGGATTTCTGGTATAAAATCAAAGCCATTTCAGATTCAAACTTGTTAAAAGATTTGAAATGAATTATTGTAGTCATTATAATAAGAACAACCAATAGTTAACTTAGAGAATTTAGGGAATTTCTGGTTATGGACAGTGTGGCCTACTGGGACATATGCACATCAAGGAGAGAAAAGTCATATATTTAAATACAAAACTAACAAAGTAGTTCTTGACCTTCAGGAATTTTTCTTGGTTATGCTTCCTCCCCACATTGGCCCACCCACCCCATCTTCTTCCTGGAGATACTGGGGATTGAACCCATGGCCTTGCTTTGCACACACTGGTCAAGCACTTTGTCACTGAGTTAGACTACCAGTCCATTTGTTTTTTTGTTTGTTTTTATTTTTTATTTAGTTTAAAGATATTAACTGAGAGAGCACAGTGGCACAGGCCTGTAGCTACTGGGAAGACTGAGGCAGGAGGATCTCAAGTTCCAGGCCAACATCAGCAAACTGGAGGCCAGACTGGGCAATACAATAAGACTCTGTCTCAAAGTATGAAATTAAAAATTTTAAGGGCTGGGATTGTAGCTCAGTGGTAGAGCGCCTGCCTCGCATGCGTGAGGCACTGGGTTCGATCCTCAGCACCACATAAAAATAAATAAAATAAAGATATCGTGTCCATCTGCAACTAAAAAAAAAAAATTTTTTAAAGGGACAGGTGCGGTGGCACATGCCTGTAATCCCAGAGGCTAGGGAGGCTAACACAAGACATTGGTGAGTTCAAAGCCAGCCTCAGTGACTCAGTGAGACCTTGTCTCTAAATAAAATACAAAATAGGGGCTGGGATGTGGCTCAGTGGTAAAGCGCTTGCCTAGCATGCATGAGGCACTGGATTCAATTCTCAGCACCACCTGTAAATAAACGAATAAAATAAAGGTCCATTGACAACTAAAAAATATTTAAAAAAATAAAATACAAAATAGGGCTAGGGATGTGGGTCAGAGGTTGAGTGCCCCTGAGTTCAATCCCCAGTACCCTCCCCCTCAAAAAAATTTTTTTTTAAAAAGGACTAGGGATTTAGCTCTGTGGTAAAGTGCCCCTGGGTTCAATCCCCAGTACCAAAGAAAACAAAACAAAAAAAAGGGCTAGGGAACTAGGCGCAGTGGTGCACGCCTGTAATCTTGGTGACTCAGGAGGCAGAGGCAGGAGGATCACAAATTCAAGGCCAGCATGGGCAATTTAGCAATACCCTGTTTCCAACTTTAAAAAGTGGACAAAGGGGCAAGAGGGGTGGCTGGGGAGGTAGCTCAGTGGTAGAGCATGCCTGGGTTCAATTCTTAGTACTGCCAAAAATAAAGATCTTAATTGGCTTTCTTTTCTGATTCTAGAATCAGGCAACACTTCATTCCATTAAATAGAATGTGCTTCCTCTTGTTTTTAATTCCTACAATAGATCATTTCATCCAGCAGTCAGATTTGCTTCATCACATTGTTGGTCAAGGGTGAAATTCTCATTCACCCATGTACACACATCCTACAGAAAAGACATAGAAGCAACTAGTGATCACCATGTTGACTATGACTTTTCCCTAGGACAATACATCCTTATGCACAGGTCATTATTCACATTAAAACAGATATATTCTGATTGCATCCCAACTTCGTGAGATCACTGATTTCCATCCTCATCCCCTCCTACTCACCTAGGTTAGGAGCTGTCCACAATTTATAAGAATGTGTTGACAGCACAATCAAAGAGGTGAACTATAAAAATGTAAGCCCATCACATAACTGCACAACTTGGAGAAAGATGTATTATAGCAAGCTATCTTACTGGAATTAACTTATTTACAGTTTGAACTCTTAGGCCGTAAAGTAGTTAAAATACACCTAAGTTTTTCTAGCAAGCTGGAAAACAAGCTATTCAAGATTGCATATGAAGTGATTCTAAGTGAGGCAATATTTCATCCAGAGCTGCTGAAATCTAGGCGTTACACCAGTATCTCCCTCCCACCCTGCAAACCATCAACCATCTCCACTTTACACTCGGGATTATGACCAAATCCACGTACATAAAAGGGAGAAACCACATAGACATCACACAAAGTTTCTCTGCTTAGAGACAGCAGGAAATTCCAGTTGCTTCATTCACCAGAGCCAGTTAAGCTGCTGAGATGAAATGGGTGTTCAGGGATATCACTGTGTCAGGACATAGACTTGATTTTCAGGGTTGAAGGAGGCCAGACAAAGATGAATGGATACAGAGTCACAGCTCAAGGTCAAGGTCCTCAGAATCACAAAGAGCTGATGGGTCAGTCTGGGAGAAGAAACAAAATTCAGGGCTAACAGGAAAAAACCCGAACTAAACATCTACAGTTTCGTTTGTAGGTAAGAACACAGGTACAATACATCGCTGGGTGGAGAGATAATAAGCAGACTCAATGCTTGCTGAGATCCCCGGACTTGTACAAAAGGATCCTCCGGAAGTCTGAAGAATTTACATCCATGGCAATGTTCTACCCTTGCTTCTCAAATAGGCTACCTTCTTCCCTCGACACTTTTCCCATGGCTGCTCCTCTGTCTACAGCACCTGCGGCTCTTCTCTCAGTCTGTCACACAGAGGAGAGAACAGCCCAATTGCCACACTCCGCGCCCATTCCAGCAAGGTAGCCAAGAATCTCCCAGAAGCCGAGAATCGTAGGGTGCCACATGTGCCTGCCACCTGCGCTGCCTCCCCTCTCGGATCAGGCAGCCCCCACCCGAGAACCCGACACTCGCGGGGCTCCAGGTTCCCACAGCGGCCCGAGAGCCGAACCCGCGCCGCCAGGGGGCGGCAGGGAGCATCTGGCCGCGCCTCCCGCCTCGTTCCCCTCCCCCGACCCGTCGGCCACTCACGGATTTTCACTCGGCGGTGGTCCAGGCGCGCGGCGGCGGCGTGCAGGGCATCGAGGCGGTGGTGCAACTCAGCTGTGCGGTGGCCCAGCGCGGCTGCCTGGCCCTCGAGCTCGCCGAAGATGTCCCCGGCGCAGCGCGACAGGTCGGCCAGCTGCGCCAGCAAGCAGACCAGGGCGTGCGAGCTGACCTGCTCCAGCGAGCGGAAGAGTGGCGCGCCCGCGGCCCCGGCCTCCGCCGCTTCGGGCCGGCGCAACCGCGCGGGCTCCACGGTCCTCTGGTGGAAGGGCATGGCGCGGGGCGGGGGGCGGCTCCGGCCGGTGGCGCCGCGGGCCGCCCCGGGCGAGCGCAGCCCTTAATCCGCCCCCCGTCGGCGCGGGGCGCGAGTCTGCATGCAACACAAAGAAAAGTCCCCGGCAGCGGCGGGGCGCCGAGGGGAAGCACGGCGGCTCCTGCCGGCGGGGGAGAGGCCGGGCAGGAAGGACGCACCGACAGACTAGCGGACCAGTCGCCCGGGAAAGGGATCGAGGTCCAAGCCGCCTGGCGCCCGGTGGCGTCCTCCCACCAGAGAGGATTGCCCTGCTGGGCGGCGAGACCAAGTTCCAGGAGCAGCTCCCGGGCGGGGGGCAGTGGCCGCGGCGGCGAGTGGAGCCGCGAGTCCCGCAGAAGTTTGCAGGCAGGCAGGAAAGAGCCGGTGGCTCCTTCCCTCCCTCCCGATTGGAGAGGGAGGAGGAAGCGGGGGAAGTGCCGCCGACACCGGGCGAGAGGGAGGGGAGGCAAAAGAAAGGAAAGGGGGAGGAGAAAAGGGCCGGCCCGGGGAACCACCTGCGGCTCCCGCGGCCGCCGCGCCCAGCGCCTGCGGGCGATGGCAGCCCCAGCGCCTCAGCGCACCCTGCCGGGGCCCGCTCGGCCGCACAGTCTCGGGGCTCCCACGTCGCCGCCCACTCCTCTTCGAAGCCCAAGGGCGGTGGGCCAGAGCCTCCGCCCGTCCCCCAGGCTGGGGTGGAGCGCGGCGCGGGCGCCGCGGAGGCGGAGGCGCCGGGACAGCCGCAGCGAGCCCTGCTCCGGCTGCTCACCTGCGCTTCTGCCGCTGGTAGCCATGAGTCAGGCGCGCCCCGCCCCACGGGGAACGCCCGGGGCCCTGTCTGGGTCCCACTGGTCTCTCCCCTGGAAAGCAACCAAGGTTTCTGGGCAGTTTCAGTGGGCCTGAGAGAAGACGTCATTAAATCATCCAGTGGCCAGGGGTTCTGTAGCCAACCAAGAGTCCTAGTTCCAGTTGGAAAAAGCATCGAAGTCCTCTTAAAAGAGCTTGAAGAGTTTTCTTAGCAAGGTGATGCCCTGGGGCTTCCTACCCCTCCAACTGGAAAGGTCCTGGCTGATGTGTGCCTAATCTGTTTCTTTACCCAAGTATGAGAGTTGGGCAGCGGGGGACCAAAACCTAGATCAATGAAATCAGGGCCTGGAAGACGGTTAAACTAAACGCTGTTGAGATCGTGGCCATGGGACACCCGGTTAACTCAAACCTTCTGGTAAGAAGTATTTGAGGAGACTGAGTCCAATATCCCGAAGCGAAAATCCCACTGGCCTCATCGCTATGTTTGCTCAGAAAAGGAATCTCAGTTCTTTGGTTTCTTGCCCCCCAACTGACCCTCATTGCCGTACTGTTACATGGCCCTCTGGGAATCGGTCTCCCAGAGTGGTGCTGATTGTAAAATATGTAAGTGTATTCCTTCTCTCAGGCGCAGGCGCAATGCAAGGCAGATGCACTTGAGGAGAGCTCCTCTGGATAAAATTTAGCAGACAGAATTTACGTATTTATTTATTCGTTTATTTATTTGTTTTTGCACATTACCCTCTTGCACAGTGGCTTTTACAATGTGCACCAGTAATAATCTCGTCCCACCTACTGGGATCATCTTTACGGTTGTTAATGAAGCACGGTGCTTTGAAATTTGCATAGTGCTTTGCAACACTGTATGAACATCAGCAACAGCGTGAAAGGATGCTGATTCCTCCAGAAATACACGTTGAGTGTCCGTGTTGGCAACTGCCCAAAGAAAAGGTAATATGCAGCCGGTCCTGGTGGCCTATGGAGGTAATTCCAGCGACTTGGGAGGCTGAGGCAAGAGGATCCCAAGTTCTGCAAGTCCTCTGGGCTACTGAGGGACACCCTGTATCAAAAATTAAAATAAAAACGTTGGGGATGTAACTCAATAGTAAGCCACCCCTGGGTTCCATCCCCACTACGGATCATCCCTGCCATCATGACACACCTAGTCTAGTAGTAGACCTGCATAACATTTTACAGTTACAAACAATATAACTTGAAGATTTAAAGTGTGCAATTCAGTGTTTTCAGTATATTCATATTTTATGCAAACATCATCACAATCTATTTTGGAACATTTTCATACCCTCTCCAAAAAGAAAAATTCAATATTTCCCTCACCCTCTACCCTTTACTAGCCATATACAACCACTTAGGTGTCTTTACCTATTTACCTGTTATAGACATATCAATGAAATCAAATTTTTTGTGACTGACTTCTTTCACAATGTAATGTTTTCAACATTTATTCATGTTATAGCTCTTCAGTGCCATTTTATGACTAAATAATACCTCATTGTATGGATATGTCAAATTTTATTGATCCACTCAGTTGATGGACAGTTAGGTTTCTACTTACTGGCCATTATGATAATGCTACTGTGAACATTCATGTACAGGCTTTTGTGGACATATGTTTTCATTTCTCTTGGTTATATACCTAGGAGTGGAATTACAGAATCATATGGTAACTCTATGTTTAGCCTTATGAAGAAGTACCAGACTTTTCCAAAGCAGTGGCCCGTTTACCTTCCCACAATGAAGGCTCCAGTTTTTCCACTTCCTTACCAATACTTATTATCATCTCTCTCTTTTTTATTACAGCCATTCTCCTGGGTGTAGTGTCTCATTGTTTTGATTTGCATTTCCTTGACAGCTTAAGATACTGAGCATCCTTTTCATGTACCTATGTTTACCTTTGAAAAAAGATATCCTCGAAAAAATGTCTGCTCAGATTTTTTACTAATTTTTTAAATCAGATTACTATTAAGATGTAATCAATTTTTAAATATTCTAGATACATGTCCCTTATCATGTATAACATTTACTTGCCAATTACTTTGTTGTAGTTAAATTAAGCAATTTTCTTTATTTTATTCATTCTAGACAGGAGGTGTAGCTCAGTGGTAGAGTGCTTGCCTAGCATGTTTAAGGTCCTAGATTCATCCCCAGGCACAGCCAAAAAGAAAAAAAAAGGAGGCAAAAAACCTGTTTGGTAAGAATAGGTCTTCCTCTTCCACCTGCATGACAACTTAAGCAGACCCATCACTTTCTTATTCTCTCTCAGGTAACAGAACATCCTACTGTTAGTTTAAGAAATAAAACCTGCTTTCTATAAATAAAATCTTTCCCACTTCCCAGCAAGGCCCTTCTGTGGGCAGAATTGTACCCAAGGAGCTTGTTCCCACTCCCTCTCATGTTTGCCCAGCCAGTTTGCAACCACAGTATGGGAAAGGAGGAAATTTTATACTGGACTGGAGTACTGGAATGCTACTCTGATAAAGTGGTACCATACCTACTGGGCTTAGGGGGTGCAATGTTTGAAACTGGCTCTTTTGTAAACACCTTTAAATCCCTCACTGGGAATGTTTGGCCACAGGAAATGAATTTTCTCTAACTACTACTTCTACCCCAGCCTTGGTTTTCCTTCCATTCACCCCACATGGCTGCTTGCTATTGATATCCTATCAATCCTCCAGTTAAGACCTTTTAGGAAGGATCTCTTTTAAAATGATCTCAGATCAGATAGGAGTACACTTGTAATACCAGCTACTCAGGAGGCTGAGGCAGGAGATCATAAGTTCAAGGCCCACCTCAGTGCAACCCTATATCAAAATTTAAAAAAAAAACTTTTTTTCATTTTGTTTTAAAAGATGTAGCTGAGTGGTAAAGCACCCCTGTGTTCAATTCCATATATATATATATATTATATATATATATATAATCTCAGACCAACCTTCTTACTGTGGATTCCACATATATTCTCTGAGAGTCATTTACCTTTAGAAAGACTGTGATTCAAAGACAAGAGACTGGGCTGGTGTTGTGGCTCAGTGGTAGAGTGCTTGCCTAACATGTGTGAGGCACTGGGTTCGATTCTCAAGACTGTATATAAATAAATAAAATAAAGGCCCATTGGAAACTAAAAGATATTTTTTAAAAGAAAGACAAGAGACTAATCTGCAAGCATAGCTCTCCACTCTACTGCCATAGGGTGCTGTGCTTTCCTCAGGTGGGAGTTGGCACCAATCCAGTGGTGGCCAGGAGCATCCACAAAGCTCCCAGAGACCTAGAGAAACCCTCTGCCATGGCTTGGATATGACTTCATGTGTAGAAATGTAATCTATGATGTTTAGAGGTGAGGCCTTTGGAAGGTGATTTGGGTCAGATATGGGCATTAGGATAGAGCCCCCATTATTGAATCCAAGTGGATTTATAACAGAGAGAGACCTAAAGAGACACATATACATTCCTGGTCTCCTGCCATGGATGCCTTGTGCCACCTCAGGACTCTGCCAGCAAAAAGTCTTCACCAGGGCTGGAAGTGCAGCTCAGTGGTTGAGCATGTGCTTAGTATGAGCAAGACCTGGATTCCATCCCCAGCATACACAAACATATAAACACACACACATATACACACACAACTTTTTTAAAAATTTTTTTTAGTTATTGATGGATCTTTATTTTATTCGTTTTTATTATTTATATGTGGTGCTGAGGATGGAACCCAGTGCCTCACGCATGCTAGGCAAGCACTTTACCATTGAGCTATAGCCCCAGCCCCACATAACTTATTTTTTAAGCAGTATTGGATTTATAGAAAAATTGAGTAGAAAAAAACCCACACAGTTCCCATATACTTCCTCACTTCCCCACCCCAACCCATTTTCATTATGCTTCACCCTTTATAAAGTTACCCTGCCTCAAATATTTCATTATAGTAATGAAAAATGGACAAATATACCTTGCCAGTGTTGTGTTAGATGCCAGTGCCCACTGTAAGAGTGTCAGCGAAGGCCTTCCTGAAAAGGCAAAGTTAAAATATGAATGCCACTCATGACCCAATCATGGAATGGTCTATGGGAAAAACATCCTTGAACAAAACACACAAGTTACAAGCAGGACTCATAGTGTAGCTCTGTCCAAACAAATCCTCAAAAAGCTCTCCTTGATCTTTTAGCCACTTGACTTCTTTGTACCTTTTAGGAAGGAATGTCTACCCAATCCTCAGCCATTTACTTTGAAATTTCTGCGCTGTAATCTTCATAGTTGATTTTGGTATCAGTTATGTGTCTTGTCTCATACACCAATCACAGCTTTCCATTCAACATCCCATCAAGTAATATGTACAACAAAACTAAAACATATCAATCTATTTCAAGAAAAATTTTCCACTTACTCAGTTAAGTGGTTGGGCTCTATCCAATGGCACATTTGATCTCAGCTCAACAGCCATTAATAACTGAGAAAGTAAGAAAGGAGCTCTGAGGTTCTAAGCCCCAGGAGGATGTGAGATGGTGAACAGTTATTTGCATTCTCAGTTCTCCATTCACATACCTGAAAAGAGGTTAAGAAGTTCTATAAAACAGAATTGGAATTCCAAGGCCAAAGTTGTGGGAGGAGAGAAAGAAAGACTCCAAAAACAATTACAAAGTACAGATAGAGTGTATGTTATGGTTTAGATATTAGGTGTCCCCAAAAAACTCACATGTGAGACAAATGCAAGAACATTCAGATGTGAAGTAATTGGGTTATGAGAGCCTTAACCCAATCGGTGTGTTAATTCCCTGATAGGGATTAACTGAGTGGTAACTGAAGGTGAGTAGCATATGGCTCAAGGAGATGGGTCATTGGGGGTGTGCCTTTGGGGTACATATTTTGTATCTGGCAAGTAGTCTCTCTGCTTTCTGATTATTATGTGAGCTGCTTCTCTCTACCACACACTTCTGCCATGATGTTCTGTCTCACCTTGAGCCCCGAGGAATGGAGCCAGCTATCTATGGACTGAGACCATCAGCCCCCAAAATAAATTTTCCTCCTCTAAAATTGTTATTGTTGGGTCTTTTAGTCATAGCAGTGAAAAGACTCACTAAAACAGTATGCATCTTCCAACTTATTGGTATATAGTACAAACTCAAACTATTACTGTACTTAAAAAAAAAGTCTAACGGTACTATTATGTGTAATTATAATGCACTAATTTAAAAAAGGTTAAAAAAAGTCTAAGGGTTGATGATTTTTAGTATTATCTAACCTACTAGGGGATAAAAGCAATAAATTATCATGATGTGAAAAACCTGCAACAGGCCC
Organism: Geosciurus inauris; assembly: GCA_004024805.1. Taxonomy (NCBI): domain Eukaryota; kingdom Metazoa; phylum Chordata; class Mammalia; order Rodentia; family Sciuridae; genus Geosciurus; species Geosciurus inauris. The sequence goes on from PVHX01011755.1 coordinate 58,337, forward strand.
AGTCGAGTATGCTATGTAACATCCTTCTGCCCGTGAAGTACTGTGGTCCGTGAACCTGATTAGTCAAGGGACAGAAACCTCTGTCCATCTAGAGACTTTGATAAACCAGAGAGTCTTTTCTGCTTTAAATAGACACTGACAGGCAAGTAGTAATCTCCCCCAAAATTAATAATAGCACTGGTCTTTGATAGGGACATCTTCTTAAAATGCAAATCTGATTGTGTCAGCTCAAAAACCTCCAAAGCTTTTCAGCTTTCAGTTTTTTGTTTGTTTGCTTGTTTGTTTTTAATTGCCTTTAGGATCATTCCTAAGGAGCTGAGAGGCCACAAAGCTGAGGCCAGGAGGGTGTGGTCCCTGCCTTTCTCTTCTGCTGGTTTTCCTGTCTCCCCTCTTCTTCCTCTGCTGCCTCCTCTGGCACCTTAAGATCCAGGTCATGCAGATTCTATGTTTTCTTCACTGGGAACATCCTCTCTTATCTCTTCTCCATTCAGTTGACTTTTCAGGTTTTGGCTCAAATGTCACTTCCTTGACATTTCCCTTACCTCCCAGGCCAGACCAGGTCTCCCTATCATAGAATACTGAACTGCTAATCATATGAGTTTGTATTTATATGTTTATGCGATTTTATGTTAATATTAGTCAGGATCCTGAAAGGAAACAGATCGACTCAGATGGTTCAACTATGAGAATTAAGTGAAAAGACACCAAATCTACATGCCGGGGGCCCAGGTACTAGCAACAACAGCAAGCTGTTAAGGCCCCTGGGTTGAAGGGGTGTGATGCCCCTCCAGGACTGGAACACTCATCTAATAACAGTTGGGTATACCAGGGCCAACATGTCTCAGCCAAATCCTTCTCTGGAACCTGTCCTCCACTAAAGGGAACTCAAAGGCACACTTCCTTCCCCCAGGGCCACAACATGCAATGACTGGTGGAGGTATAAGGGCCCAGCTCACTTGCCCCAAGTCAGGATAACTAACTACAGGGCTATCCCAGCCATCTGCCCAATAAGGTCTTCCTCTACCCTCTACCCTTCCTCCCCTACCCCAGGAGGTCATCCCAAGAGCACTTCCCTGCAAACCTTGGACAGGGGAAGACTCAGAGACCGCTTCCCAGGGAAACTGATCTAGAGAAAGGGCCAAGGGGAAAAAAATGTATCCTCACCCAAGTCCAATAAGAGAGGCACTTTGAGCAGGGAGGGAGTCAGGGAGAAATATAGAAGCCTCCCCTCTCCACCTTCCATCTCCTGCTATACCTCCCATTAGTGGAAGCCACTGGGTGACAAATTCAAAGGAAAAATCCTCCCAGGGTACAATGAATACAATTCAAAGGAAAAGTCTCCTGGATTGTTGTGAGACTGGGGATTTAACCTAGGGAAACTCTACCAATGAGCTACACCCCCATATCCCCTCCCTTCATTTTTCCCCCTCCGAAGACAGGGTCTTGCTAAGTGGTCCACATGAATTTGTAATCCTCCTGCCTCAGCTTCCCAAGTTGCTGAGATTATAGGTGTGCACCACTGCACCTGGCTTTAGCATCTATTTTTGCTATTCCCTCCAACAGAGAAACCTGGGCACCCAACATCTGGGAAACACCCTTAGCCCCAGCATGATGTCAATTCAGTCATGTTAACCAAGATCATCATGTTAGATACCTTCAGTACAGCATACTAGATAGCAGGAGAGTGAAAGATGGATGAAAAAAAATCACTTAGCATAAGTTATACACCCACCTCTATAACTATTTTGGAGGTCAAAGCCAATCATCATAATTTCTTTCTTCATCACCAGTGGAAGAAATCCATGCTCTCTTTAGCCCCCCACCTTACCGCATCAGCACCTATTGGGACAAACTAAACCTTCATTCCTGTAAGATATGAGTCTTGAGGACAATTTTCCATCATCTTTTTGGAGAAATGACCAAATTTCACCTCAGTAATCTACCAGTGCCTACAGTGCCAAAAGGAGCCCCAAATAACCAAGAGAGTAGTCTCAGCTTTCAATTTAATGGGACCACGCCATATTCTCTAGCGGAAGGCTCTTGCCTTTCTTGTTAACAAAATCTTCCAATCAAAAGCAAGGGAAACTGAGTGATGTTGCATAAATCAGTCTTCTCAGGTATGAAGTATTAGGCAGGTGGAAAAGACAGCAAGCTATAGATAACCAGCACAATCAGAAGAAAGAGAAGTGGGGGCTGGGATTATGGCGCAGTGGTAGCGTGCTCGCCTAGCACACATAAGGCACTGGGTTCAATCCTCAGCACCACATAAAAATAAAATAAAGATATTCTGTCACCTACAACTAAAAAATAAACATTTAAAAAAAAAAAAAAGAAGAAGAAAGAGAAGTGGCTGCCATGGGGGACAGTGGGCCCAGAAGGAATGGTTTGCCAAGTAACTACAACATGGAAAAGATCATAGATGAGTTGTGATAATAGTAAGTTAAAAATTAAAGTAATTATACTAACTGGAAGATAGTCCAATGGAGATATTCAACAGGTAGCTGGAAATAGGAACCCAATCCTCAAGTGAGAGGAAAATACACCTAGGAGAAAGACTCAGGAAGTAGATGATATTAGACTGAACCCCTATTTGAATATTTTCAAATTCACAATAATGTTGTATAGCTAGTAGAACTGTCTCCATTTTTGAGATGCGAATATAAACTCAGAAAGATTCAATGACTTCCTCAATTACATAGTGACAACGAGGCTAATTCTTTAGGGATCACCACCATAGGAGAGAAAATAAGCAGAGAGTCTATTCTCTTACATGCCAAGGATTGTGCTGGGCATTTTGTGCATGTAGTCTCACTTAATTCTTGTGTAATATGAAGTTTAGTTTTACTTTACTCACTTCATGGATTAGGGAGCCGAGAAGCTCAGTAAATTTAGGGACCTTGGGGCTGGGGTGTGGATCAGTGGTAGAGCGCTTGCCTAGCATGCGTGAGGCACTGGGTTCGATTCTCAGCACCACATATAAATAAATGAATAAATAAAGGTCCATTGACAACTAAAAAATATTTAAAAAAAAAAAAATTTAGGGAACCTTCCCCAAGATCACAACCTAGGAAGCAGCAGAGTTAGGGTTTGAACAAGGGCAGGCACTAAGATTCCTTAATTGTTCAACTATACCACATTACAGGAGTCCAAAATGCATTTAAATATGGAGAGAAGAGCCAGGAACCCTGGCTCTTACACTCCTTTGTAATCCCAGTGACTCAGGAGCCTGAGGCAGGAGGATTGTAAATTCAAGGCCAACGTGGGAAACTTAAAGGCTCTGTCTTAAAATAAAAATGAAAAGGGCTGGGAGTGTAGCTCAGTTGGTAGAGCACCCCTGAGTTCAATCCCTAAAATAATTACCGAAAATAAATAGGGAGAGAAGGAATATCTAGGAAAAGGAATTTTAAAAGGTTTACTCAAAGTAGTCAAAGAAGATCTAAAATAACCTAAGGTCTTGAAATTCAATGAAGGAGAGGGTTTTTTCTTTGGGAGAGGATATGATGTCATGGGAATGTGGGTCCAGTTCCAGAACTGCCACAAATCATCTGTGAAACACCACAGCAATTACTTAGCATATCCGGGTCTCTATTTCCTCATGATGAAAAGTATAAAGGCCTCTCCACTGCCTACACACCTAGCTATATTTATTCTCATTACCCTTTCTTCCATCTTGAAGCAAAGCTCAACTGTATCCAAGATGTTCTACCTACCTGTGCTTAGGATTCCATCTGATACTGCAGTCTCCAAGAACTGTACCACTATTTCCCCTCTCTTTCATTTTATATCTGTAGCTGCTCCCTACATTTGCTACTTAACATTTAAATACTCTCAAGTCTCCCTCATTAAAAAATTAAAACCCTTCTCTTCATCCTGGTGCCTTGTTTAATTAGCCACAACTATTTCTCCCTCTTTCCTTTCATGTTCTCCCTTCTAGGAGAGTCTGCATCGAAGGTCTCCAGGTCTACAAACCATTCACTACAATCTGCTTTCCCAGCAGTATGGAGACTGCTTAAAAAACTTGGAATGGAACCACCATTTGACCCAGCTATCCCACTCCTTGACCTATACCCTAAAGACTTAAAAACAGCACACTACAGTAAAGCAGCCACTTCAATGTTTATAGCAGCACAATTCACAATTGCAAAACTGTGGAAGCAACCCAGATGTCCTTCAATAGATGAATGGATAAAGAAACTGTGGTACATATACACAATGGAATATTATTCAGCAATAAAAGAGAATAAAATTATGGCATTTGC
>PVHX01011756.1:0-62592 GCA_004024805.1 Geosciurus inauris
ATATATAAATATATATATATGTATACTGTTCATTGAAAGTGCATATAAAGATGTTTAATTTGAAGAATGTAATCTGCTTATAATTTTGTGCAAAGTTAGAAAAATTATGATTGTAATAATTTTTTTTTCTATTTGCCTCAACAAATATTTTCAGTGAATAGTGTGTACAGCTTCTGAAAATTTGTTTTTTTTTCTGTTATGTTTGATAACATGTATTAAAATGCAACTTTTGAGAAAAATAAATAAAAATTTAAAAATAAATAAATAAATAAATAAATTCTAAGAGTTGACTTTATTGTTTTGTCCAAAACAATCTGAAGAATGCTTAATTTTTGTGGAACAACTTAAAACACTATAAATAAGCAGGTTATTAGTTTGATCTCTTTCAAGCCTTAAAAAGTTCATCAGCTAGCAAAGTAGGAGAACGTGTTATGTAAAGGCAAATTCTGTTACCTATTCGTCATGAAAGATAGAAGACTTTGAAAAAGCAGTATTTCCAATTTTTATCAAATTATAGCCTTAATATCAATATTTATTGGTTCTTTTCAGTTATTCATGATAGTATTACCCATATTGACAAAATAATAAAAGTATGGAATATATAATGCTGTAGTTCAGACCCCAGTACCTCTCCTTCCCCTTCCTTTACTCCCTTCCCTCTACTGATCTTTCTGCCATTTACCTATAGTTATTTTTTTATTTCTTGTGGATGTACTCAATGATGGGATTCACTTTTGTACACTCATTTATGTACAGAATCTTTATATAAATATTGACTAGAAAGTTCTTAGTTTTTAGCATGAAAACATCTACACTGTAGGAAGCATGAAAATTTATTCAGGCAGAACAAGTTTCTGAGAAGTGCCAGGTACCCTGTGACTCATACTAAATTTTAAGCTGTTTCTCCTGTATACCCTTACAATAGAACTAAAAAAGCCTCTGTTTAATAAAACACTCTTTGTGTTAAGTTTGACCTTTGTTGGTTAGACCATATTTGAGAAGCAGTAATTTTCCTTTTAAGTTCCTATAAATGTGTTGAAATGGAAGATCTTTTAATTCTCCATACAATGAGACCTTAGCCTAACAAACTCTATTAATGAATTTCCTGCTATATTTTAGGTAGAATAATTTGAATTTTTCCTGAGGGACAAAGCCAGCATATTTTACTCATAAAGTACTTATATAAGTCATTCCATACTTACAATATGTCTTGAAAATACCCATCTATGGTGGTGATAAAGATGACATAATGAAGAGCAAACAGACAACCTAGAGTAGTATAAGTCTTGGAACAACTTGGATTAAATCAATTTTGCATTATTCTGGCTCTGTAAGATATCAGTAAAAACCACTCCCAGCGTGACTCCAAATTGCTTCTCCATATTTCTCCCCAGATATCTGGGTAGGAGCTTCTTTTGTATTCCTTCTCATCTAAACTGTGGTTTTCTACATTGACCTAATTTTTCTGTAATGTTTCCTCTTATTTTAGCTCTCTCGTATCTAAAGATTATGGCCCAATCAATTATCTTTATTTCTAGTGGCCTTGAGGCCACTGCCAACACACTCTCCTTCATTGTGTATGGACTGGCCACTCACCCTGATGTCCAGAAGAGGCTGCAGCAGAGAATGATGCAGCTTTACCCAATAAGGCTTGGGATTGTGGATGCCACGAGAGGGCAGACATAAACCCTCAACAAGAATGCCTTCTTATCACTTGCAAGGAGAATTTTTATGAATAGTATTCACTTTGATTCTTTCACCAGCACAATTTGTGAAGGATATAGAGAGAAACAAAGGTGAAAACATAGGATATACATATTATTTGCAGACATGTAAGATTTTTGTCATGCATTAGTGGCCCTGGTGTATTCATGGTCTATTAAATAATGCCAAATAAGAAACACTCAAAAACCTCTGTGACATGTGACAATGAGCATTGATTACTCAAGTGTCTGGATAGTTAACTCTGCTGATATTATTGGATAAACTCTGGCCTGGCTGTCTGTTGAGTGCTTCTGGGTTTTCAAGGCAGGCTGCCTCTGCTCTGCTCCACATATCCTCACACTCCAGCAATACATCTAGAGTTGAAAAGCCAAAGTAGGAGCCAGGATGTCTGGATACTGAGCCAAACTTCTAACCTCTACATTGTGACCTCTCAAATGTTGTGCCAAATAATATTCACATGTTGTCCATACTGTGTTCACATCTCTGCCAAAAAGGGAGGCTCATGGTATGAATTCACCTAGCTTCTGGGGCTGGCATAACTGGTTTATCAGTGAGGTAAAGACAAAGCACCATCTTCAGAGCTCACAGGGAAGCTCTGAAGTACACCTAAGAGATTGTATAAGCAAGAGAGGATGGGGCTTCCTGTCCTCTTCAGAGCTTTCTCTAGAACTAAAATTGTGTATCCAGGGAACATCCAATTTTAACCTTATAATGGGATAGAAAAGAACTAGTTTCTTCCAAACCATTTATGTTAACATCAATTTAATATAGTATTTCATACCATTTTTAAATAAGCAGAGAGTTTACTAAGCAGGAGTTTTCAATTGGAATGCTTGATGTAAGCCCAGGATGATGGTGAATACCTGCTATCCTAGCTAACTAGGAGATTGAGGCCAGAGGATCTCATTTTTGAGCCCAGACTGGGCAACATAATGATACTCCATCCCAAAAGTAAAAAGAAAGCCTGATGTGGATTAGAAACAGGTGATTTTGTTCCTTTCCATGGTCTATTTCCTTGGTATTCATATGTGGTCTCTCTTTGGAAAGGTGATGGTGACTTTACCACATCTTTCTTGAGTAAAACTACCTTAATCTATTAGTCACATTTCATCACATGAGAAAGAAAAATAGTACATGGCAATGCAGAGGATTTAACCCCTTAGGTATGGGAATTCCCAATTTCTCCCATAAATATAACCACACAAAATATCTCAGTGGACCATTCAGCAAGTGAAAGGTCATGATTGTCATTAAATTTTTTTTCAATGCTAATATCCTTTACCAATTCAAGTTAATGTTTGGACCTCTAAAAATTTAATTGTACTCTGGAGACTGAGCTGAAAGTTAACTGCAGATCTCAATTTACCCACATCTCTGTATTTCTCTCCAGGCACTTTCACCTCTAGTGCCCTGGTACAGGTGTGGTATCTGGACATAGTGGTGAATGAAATTCTTCAGTTATACCCAGATGCTACCAGAGTTGACAGGATTAGTAAGAAAGATGTTGAAGTCAAAGGAGTGTTCATGCCTAAGGGGACAGTGGTGATAGTTCTGATCTTTGCTCTTCATCAGACCCAAAGTACTGGCCAGAGCCTGAGGAGTTCCACCCTGAAAGGAAGAGGGTCTCTGGGAAAGAGAACTGCTTTCAACCAGGCTGGTCCAACCTGCTTATCTTCCTTCCCCTCCTCTCTTCATTCCTCTTTCTCCTTTTAAATTTTATTTTATTTCATTATTTGTATTATTGATCATCAAATCCAGGGATACTCCACCACTAAGTTACATCCTAACCCCCTTTTATTTTTGTTCAGATCCTTCATAAATTGCTAAGGCTGGCCTCAAACTTTCAATTCTCCTGTCTCAGCCCCATGAATAGCTGGTATTTAAGACGTGTGTGACCAAGTACAGCCCAAGCATGCTCCGATACTACTTATTAGAGGTGACATGTGGTTTTGCATTCACTTGCATCTTTCTCTTTTCTTTTTTAGAAGCTATTCATGTCAAAGTGATAATTGTTGAAGTTACACAAACCTTATATCAAAGAAAAGAAACATGGACATTCATACCTCTAACACCTTAACATAAACCCTTTTAATAAGATAATGGGCCAGGTATGGTGGTGCACTCCTGTAATCCCAGGGACTCAGAGGCTAAGGCATGAGGATCAGAAGTTCAAGGCCAGCCTCAGCAATTTAGTGAGGTCCTAATCAACTTAGTGATACCCTGTTTCAATATAAAAAATACAAAGTACTGGAGATATGGCTCAGTGTTTAAGCACACCTGGGTTCAATCTTTGGTATCAAAAAAATAAAGTAATGGTATAGCTTATGCATAATGCTTGCATAGTATGCTAAAGGCCCTGAGTTTTATTCCAAGAACTGCCAAAATAAATGTGATATATTGAGCATATTTGTATTCATATATAAATTTTTAAATACTATTAAGGTATTGCATTTTACTTGAGTTTTAACTTGCATGTGATGACACTTTTTATCTGTTTGTTGACTTAATGAATCAAAGAGAAGTATGGTGAGTAGTCTCTGAGTTTATGCTTGTGAAGTTACAGGAGGTAGAAGTGCTAAGCTTTTAAGGAAACACAAGCCCTCAGTATGACAGTTAGAAATTTATGTGTTGAAATACATATACACACATATATATGTATTAATTCCATATATATTTACACAAACACTTATAAATACATACATTTGTGTGTTTATATATTTATATAAATGTGTGAATAGTGAAATAGTGAATAGTTTCTAATTACTATAAATGAAAGAAGCACACACATGATTTTTGGTGACTCTATGCATGTTTTATATTTAACTACCATTATTTCAGATGTTTAGTCTTCTTATTCCTTTTAGTGTTTTTGTTGTTTTTGTTTGGTTGTTTGTTTTTTGTTCTGAGCCCCTGACTCTCTCAATTTACCATCAGCTTTAGGAAATGTTTCCATCATTCATATGATTAAACATTAGTTCCTGTTCCTCCAGTGTGAGGTGCAAGTTATGGCCTGGGAATCATGATCTCTGATGATTTAAGTATCTGCACTTAGGGTGGCAAAAGCTCAGATCCTCTTGGTCCTGTCTCTGGTAGCCATCCTAGGCTAGCTCCCTCATACTCTCTGTATTGGTATCCCCTTCTAACATCAAGTCATCTGCTCTCTGGACATCCAAGATCTTTCTTTGTTTCTTTCTTTCTTTTTGATACTGGGGATTGACCCAGGGACACAGGCACTGAGCCACATCCCCAGGCCCTTTTTATATGTTATTTATAGACAGGGTCTCATTAAGTTTCTTAGGGCCTTGCTAAGTTGCTAAGGCTGGATTTTAACTCATGATCTTCCTGCCTTAGCCTCTTGAGTCACTGAGATTACAGGCACGCATCACTGCATCTGGCCAAGACATTCTTTTTTGAAGTTGTGTAGACTATACTTTTTGGAATTTGGAGCCAAGGTCACACTTCAGGTGCAATTTACACTCTGGAAATAATTAATATTTTTCTATTATTGTATTGGTAAGTGAAATAGAATGCAAACATTTTAGGGTAGAAGGCATACAGTCTAGTCGTTTTGGGGGTTCTAAAAATACACTTCCCTTAGGCAAGGACATATTCTTGTCAGCTATGTTGTCTTGTGCTAACAAGAAGTCTACACGTAGAATTTTTGTAAAAGTCAATCAGAATTGACCATTTCCTCTGCTCTCTTGTGAATAAGACATGTGTCTAAAGTACAATAGCATTTATCCTAGAGGGAGAGATAGACAATAATGATTGAGTAGAAATATATCACATGCCTTTATAAGCCATCTGATGTTAACCATTCTATGGGATGTAGAGGATGAGAAAAAAAGATTTTCATAAAGAAGGGGGAATAGGAAGAACAACAGAAAAAGACAGTGAGGAAGAAGGAGAAGAAGGAGAAGGAAGAGGAGAAGTTAATGACCACATCCACAATCATAATAATGAACAAGGAAAGGAAAAACAAGAAAATGAAGGGGAAAAAACAAATTTTAACTGTGACATAGGTTTTCTCCTGCTTCATTCTTAGTGAGCATGAGACTACTGTACGTGTATATTGAGGCATGAACCAACTTTTTTTTCCTTTGTTCTAATTTCTATGTGTCTTTCAGATTGGCCACATATCACCCTCCTCAACAAAGTTTTAGTGTTCCCACATACATTTTCTTTAAAACAGAGTTCACCTCATGTCATCTCAACCATACTGGAAGTTTCTACAGGGTTATGTGAGCAAAAAGGACCTATACCTTATAATTCTGAGAGTCATATAACTACAGCAGGATTTCAATGAGCAGCCCTCAAAAGTATCCTGTTTACTCCTGGTGGAATGGTGTCAGTGAAAACCACAAACACATAACTCATGTTTTTCATTAATCTGTTTGTACCTACTGTTGTGGAAATAGATCCAGTAATAAGAACAAGGACAGCATTGATCCTTACATATATATGTCCTTTGGAAATGAACCCAGAAAATGCATTGGCATGAGGTTTTCTCTCATGAACATGAAAATTTCTGTCATCAGATTACTACAGAACTTCTTCCAACCTTTCAAAGAAACACAGGTGAGACAGGCTTTGTGTAAAAGTAATGTTTTATTGGGAAGTCATTTTTTTTCAAATGAAGGAATATATATACAAAAATAATGATATTCTTATTCATATTTTATTATTTTTTTTTCTATGGTAAAAATCTCTTTGGAGCCAGATACAAACTTTAATGGTCCTTTAGCCTGGAGCTATAAATCTGTGTCTGTGTAAAAATAAATTATAAAGATCATGTAGAGTAAATGCAAATTATCGTTATGATTGTGTGGTATTTTTGAAAGCTTCATATTTATTTAAAATGTCACACAATTTCAAAAAGGAGTAAACAGGGTATTTTTGAGGGCATATTGTGCACAATCATGAGGACAATGATCACAGTGTGATATTTGAGTGGAGCTCTTATCACTGGGACTTAGAGAAGCTCCATCTTTTTTTGTTGTTAAATTTTTTTAGTTATCACTGGACATTTATTTTATTCATTTATTTATATGCAGTGCTGAGAATCAAACCCAGTACCTCACACATGTTGGGCAAGCATTCCACCACTGAGCCACAACCCCAGCCCTGAGAAACTCCATCTTAACAGTAGTTTTCTATCCCTGGCTATACGTTGGAATGACTGAGGAACTTCAAATTTTCATGTAGCCAGGTAATATCAGATATTTTAAAATAATTAACCAGAGTGTGGCTTTAAAAGCTCCCCACTGGTTCCCATGTGTATCCAAGGTTTACAGTCACTGGTTTAATGCATTACTGCTGAATATGAAGAATTCAGGGTCATCTTGACTCTTTGATGATGTTTTCAGGAACTCTTCTCTATACAAACTGGGCACCTTTACATTCTCATAATAAATGCATGAACTTTCTTCTCTCTCTTCTATTCTTTCTTTTCTGATTCTTCAGAACCTAATCCAATATCCAAGCCCCTCCAAGAAGCCTTCCCAATCTGGCTCAGGACCCATTTATTGCTCTTTCATATGATTGATTACAACAGGCTGTAATCATCACCTATATTAACACTTTATCAATAAACCATGCAATTTAGTTCCCTCTTTTTTCATATATAAAAATGACTGCCCCTTCACTTCTATACCACTTAAATTTATTCCTTTCATAACTCTGAATGGTGCTTTGAAAGGAAATTTTTACATTGAAAACCTTCACTAACTACTTAAGGAGTTATTTGCAGAAATTCTGAGGTTTGTCAGTACAAATTTTAGACATTTTTAATGTAAATGTGACCTATTGGTGGCAGATACCATCAGGAAGCATTAGAAGGAGACAGATGGTTGTGAGGAACCCAGAAGATCTGGGCCTTGAATGGAGTGAGGGAGGGGAGCTCCAAGAGTGGGGAAGGGATTTGGCCTCAGTTTTGTATAAGACGTTAATCTGTCACTATGGAAAAGCCTTCCCAAAAGTCTCTCTGTTTGTCACACTGCATGTGTTCCTGTGTCCATGGATATGGTGATAGCCCATCAGCTGGTCATGCATGACTCTTTGGCAACATGTGTTTTCTTGGAGCCATGTGTTTTTATTGAGGACTTTAAATATTTATTCCACTCCAGACAGAGACATTTGGTGTGTTTTGTAATTCATTCGTGGTCACTGAATAGAGCAATAAACAGAGCATTTTGAGAAAAAATCATACAAATGTCATGTGTATATCTGCCTCTGTGTGTATGTGTATCTTTCTATCACCATGGAAAGCATTTAAATGCCCTTTGAAGATGAAAAATTGTAGAATGACACATTTAGAGAAATATTCAAAATGTCTCTCTGAAAGGACTTAATAAACTATGGTCTTTGATTCATATGAAACACTGACTGATCAGGTTAATTTCAAGGACTTGTGCATTTAATATGGTTTTCTTCATGGGACATGAGAAGGGTAAAAGTAGTTATCACTGGGTTTTCTGGCTTTTGGGCAGCCATGTAGCTGTATTGTACATCTGTACAGAGAGGAGCCAATGTTGAGAGAAAGCGGGTTTCTGGCACACCTATGATGGGGTGGACACTCCCTAGCAGGGTTCTATTCATCTACAAGATGGCACTTCTTAATCTTCAGGACAGTTTGTTTTTACTCTTCAGTCTCCTGAAATCAGAATATTATTCTGCTCAAGGTCTCGTAACACTGAAAAGAATGGGGCTCAGTTAATAGTCAAATCAGTGCAGGACTCAGACCTTCCCCATTTGCACTACACTTGGAAATCAAGAGTAGATATAAGAAATAAAAAGCATAATGCTTGCTAGAGATCTTTTCCAATCACTAAACTGAATGCCTTCAATTAGGAGGAATGACTGGACTGTTTGGAGTTCAAGGACTGGCCATAAAATTAGAATGTATAATACCTAGTCAAGCTTACCTTGAAAGCTTTAATAAGCACAAAACTAACTTTTTGTCACATTTCAAAACCAGTTTGCCTTACAGACATACATAAAGGTGAAATTCAGTGATTTTAAAAAAACTATAAATAAATACAAGAAAGACCAGTTTAGGAAGGGAAAGAGAAGAGGGAGAGAGGAAGTAAAGAAGAAGTACTGGGGACTGAAGTGGAGCAAATTATATTCCATGCATGTATGATTATGTCAAAATGAGTTACAATGTTATGTATAAGTGTAATGCACAAATAAAAACATAAAAAAGAAAAAAATTTCTGTAATGCCTAAAACTTTGGTATACATTTTTAAAACATCATTTTTACTTAAAATTTAAATCCATAAAGTACATAAACCAATGTGATCTTGTCTCTGCACTGGTACAGAATAGGTGTTCAACAGATATTTTACTGAATGAATAGATGAATGAATGCAATCTGTTGTTGTTGATGTTTTTTCTGGTACTAGGGATTACAATCTGTTTTACAATCAGGTGTACAAGAGTATACAATCTTCCCCACCTCCCCCCCCCCGTACCAGGGATTAAACCCAGGGGCGTTTAGCCATTGAACCATATACCCAACCCATTTTATGTTTTATTTTGAGATAGGGTCTTGCAAAGTTGGTTAGGGTATCACTAAATTGCTGAGACTGGAACTGAACTCATGATCCTGCTGCCTCAGCCTCCTGAGCCACTGGGATTATAGTATGTGCTACTGTGCCCAGCTCAGTATACAATCTTGATGAAGCTTAGAGAATAGGTAGAAGGAATTCAAGACACATGATGCTAAATGTAGCTTTTATGTGTTTGTAAAGCATCGTTGTTCTTAATGTATCATTTTGCCTTTGCTGCTGTGGTTTTGGTGCTTTGTTCACTGCCTTTCTGTGTGCTTGTTCAACAGCTGCAGGTCCCCCTGAAACTAAGCAGGTGACCAGCCCTTCAACCAGAAAAACCTTTTTTTCTAAAGGTTGGGACAAGAGATGAGCCCATAAGTGGAACCTGATTTTCCTAAAGACTTCTTCATCGTTCTTCATGGAGGCCATGTCAGAGAACTCCAGAGACTTTAATTTACTTTTAAATAAAGTAAAGGTAATGATAAGCTTAATCAACTGCACTCAATGACTGATTAAGGATTCTATACAGTCATTGAGCTTCTAGGTGTTTGTGTAGAGTATTAGTTGTATAACGTAAAAAAATGAGTAAATTAATGCCAGATATGTAGATTCATCTTCTCTGGTTCTCATGGGAGTGTCTCCATCCACCTCCACTTATTATCATCAATTTCTTTTAGGTTTGGATTAAAATTAACATTTCTCAGTAATTTATCTATAATTTTTAATAAAAGGGGGAATTATTGTGCCTCTATTATTTAAATTTGTATTCAATGTTTTGTAATATTGTGTAATATGTTATAATGCATGATGCTAAAAGTAGCTTTTATGTGTTTTTAGAGCATCATTGTAAATAATTATCTAAACAATTATCTTGTAAAAATATGTAATGTTTTTATTCATGTGAAACTAGAGAACTAAATCAGGGAGAACCAAAAATTGAATACTTTTGATCATCATAGAAAGTGATTATTTGGGCCTTTCTGGCATCCCAAATAAGATTATTAAGATAGGTATGGATGATTTGCATTCAGAAGAGACCCAAAGACAAACTGAATCTTGCTATGTTTTCCAGACTGGTCTTGTACTCCTAAGTTCAAACAATCCTCCCACTTACCACGTAGGTGGATCTATGGGACTTCAGATGATACACATCGTTAATTTTTATTCTCACATACATCTTCTAAAAAGGTATTATTCTGTCCATACCTATAGATAAGAACATCACTGCAAGTTTATACCTAGATTAGAGGAACTGTGAAGAACACTATCAGCAATTATTTTTTTGCTTTTCCTAAGGTATATTAGTATGTGACTTTGCTCTCAAGTGAATGCAGTAAATATGGTTTAGTGTATTTCAAAGTGCTGCTGATACTGGGAACAGAAGGGGACATAAAATGAATTAAAATATCATTATCTATATATTCACTCATCTTGAGGTTCTTATGAGAAAGAGGCTCACTAAATAGTCCCTTGCATAAAAGAAGACATGAAAATCAACCCAACAAATGGTAGACATGCAAGTAGTATGAAAGAAAAAATAGGGAAAAAAAAACCCACATCAAACATTCCACAACACCTCCAAAACTGATTCTATTAACAACACAGTAGAGAAAATAATAGGGAAAAGAAATGGAACTTTTTTAGTTCAAATATTCTGTGAACTAAAAAAAAAAAAAAAAGATAAGAAATGAAGTTAATGAGAAAATGGAGGATGTGAAAGATCATTTCATTGAAGAGAGATTCTGAAAATGAGCCAAATAGACTTGGGTTAGTGGCACATGCCTCTAATCCCAGAAGCTTGGGAGTATGATGCAGAAGGATGGCAAATTCAAGGCTTCAGAGTAAGCCTCAGAAACTTAGCAAGTTCTATGCAACTTAGTGAGATCCTGTAGTAGTAGTAGTAGTAGTAATAGTAATAATAATTAATAATAATAATAATAATAATAATAATAATAGGGCCAGGGATGTAGCTCAATGGTGAAGCACCCTGTTGTGGTTGGAATTTTCAACAGTGCTTCCCATCCAGTGACTAGAAGGCTCTAGAAGAACACAAGGAGAAGGTGGGTCACTAAATTTTGCCCCAGCATAATTTTCCTTTTGACTCACTTCAGTTAGAAATGCTGATTTCTTCAAATGCATATTTTTGATGTTCTCAGTATTTTTAAAAGGCTCCCCCCCCCCCACTTCTGAATTCTATCAGGCAAAACAGAATCTTGCCAAAAGTTGACATTTGCTTTTGTCTGTTTATCTTTGGTTGTTCACACAAGTATAGACCATCAACAAGCTGGCTGTGGGGAAAGGCAATTTTCTCCGATTTTCCCATCTTTGATTTTAAAGTGTCTTTTCTCAGCCAGGGTTGGCCCTGTGCCCCTGGCCGCAGCGGCCCGGAGACCAGGTTCCCTTCCTCAGTTCGTGTTTCGGCTGCAGGATTCGGGACCGAGACAGTGGCAAGGGAGCTTATGGCAGTACAATTAAAAGCGTTCCTAAAAGTTCAAACTTAGATTTTAAATTTCAGTATGTATGTAAAACAGTTTTCCCTAAGTCTCTGGACTCTAGAAAATTGGTACAGAAATGGAAATTTGCATTGTTGGAACCTACAGTTGCAAAAGATGAGCTTGAAAAGTTACATATAATCAGCTTGCATTATATTTTATATTTTGTAAACACTGTATACCATGTAGTATGTGTATATGGTTCATACTTGAGAGGTATGTTATAGTTTTGTTATGAAAGTATGTATTTTGACCTGCCAATGTGGTAGGTGTTTTGTATATTTACAGTGGAGAAATTTTAAGTGTTTCCTAAAGCACATGGAAGACTGATTTATTTGCACAAGGTACTGAGATTTTGTTCAAGAAACAGCTCTCAAATCTCAAAGTGAAGATCTAAATGTGCAGTTTACTAATGCATTACTAAAGTTTAAATTTGTGGCACAATCATTATAAACATGGCTTTTGTCTGTGTTGCCTCAAATTGATTTTTGCCTTCTGTTCTGTAATTACTGGAAAACTATTCCCATTTTTGCCAAACTTAATTTCTGAGTTTTGGTATATAAGCCATTATTCAAATTTAAAATGCCTCAATAAATGCATCAATAAAACAAAGGTTCAGCTCTTTGAAAGGATAAACAAGACTGACAAGCCTTAGCCAAAATATCCAAAAGAAAGAGAATGAAGACACAAATCAACAAAATTAGGCATGAATAAAGATATATCATTACAGACACTTCTGAAATCCAAAGATAGTTCAGAAATTATTTTGAAAATTTATACTCCAATAAGCTAAACTTTTTTGAAAATATTGACAAATTCCTAGAGACATATGACCTGTACAAACTAAACCATGAGGGTATAGAAAACTTAAACACAGGAATATCAAGCAATAAAATTGAACAATCATTGAAAAGCTTTTGACAAAAAAAGTCCAGGACCAGATGGATTTTCAGTTGAGTTCTACAAGACCTGTAAGAAAGAACTAATGTCAATCCTACTCAATTTATTCCATGAAATAGAAAAGGAGAGAATACTGCCAAATTCAATCTATGAAACAAGTATCACTCTGATACTAAATCCAGAAAAAGATACATCAAGGAAAGAAAACTTCAGACTAATAACCCTGATGAACATGAATGCAAAAATTCTTAATAAAATATCGATTAACCACATTCCAAAACACATTGAGAAGATGCCATACCACAACCAAGTAGGTTTCATCTGAGACATGCAAGGTTGGTTCAAAATATGCAAACCAATAAACATAATTCACCACATAGATGAAGTTAAGAACAAAAATCACATGATTATCTCAATAGCTGCAGAAAAAGCATTTGACAAATTCCATCATCTATTCATTTTTAAAACACTAGAGAATAGGTGGAATAGGGTAATTTACCTCAACATTGTGAAGACTACATATAACAAACTGAAGCTAACATCATATTGAATGGCAAAAAACTGAAAGCATTTTCTCTACAAACAAAAACAAGACAAGGAGGCCCACTTTGACCATTCCTATTCAGCATAGTCCTTGAAAGTATAGCCAGAACAGTCAGGCAGAAAAGTAAAGGGACACAAATAGGAAAAGTAAAAGTCAAAGTATCTGTTTGCGAATGAAATGATTCCCCTATTTAGAAAATCCAAAAAATTCTATCAAGATCCAAGATCAGCATACATAAATCAATCACTTTCCTATAATTCCTATAATTCAATAATAAATCTGATGAAAAAGAAATTAGGAAAACTATCTCATTCACAATAACCTGAAGAAAAATACTGGTGAATAGAACTAACTAAGGAAGTGAAAGACCACCAGAATGAAAATTATGTAACACTGAAGAAAAAAATTGAAGAAGACCTTAGAAGGTGGACAGGGCTCCCATGTTTTCTTTAGCAGAATTAATGTTTTCAAAATGACCATTAACCAAAATGGTCAATGCAAGCCCCATTAAAATACCAATAATATTCTTTGCAGACTAGATTAGTGTTAATACCCTAACATTGATAGTTGTATTGTGGCAGCATTGGAGAATGACCTCATTTGTAAGAAGAGAAGGTGTTATCAAATCCTGGGTTGGCAATTGTCCACAGCCCAGTTGTCTTGGGGAAGTGGGATATGTTGCCTAGAGACCAAAGAAGTTGGGATGGCATGTGAGACACAGGTTTATTACAAAATGATTTTGGGTGAGATTCAGTGGTGAGAGGCTGAATAGCACCTCTGTTTCTCATGACACCTACAGTATTTCTCCAGAAAATAGCACCTCAGTCCTTCACAATGCTAGTCCTGTGGTGAAAAGCAGGGTCCAACTGGTCATAGGAGTTGCAATTATCTTCTATTGACAAAAGAAATCAGTAACCTTTGGCATGATTATAACATATCAGTCAATGTTCCAAACCAACAAAGACTGGCCTCTGATCAATAGCCAGTATCTCACTGATAGGCATGCAATATTTGCAGAGGTAGAGGGAAAACTCTTCAAGAACATGGCTAACTTGCTTTCTACTACATGGCTTTTGTAATACCAGCACAGGAAGAAACCTGAGTTGATACTGCTAAGCTAAGCCAACAATTTCATCTTGTTCGTGTCCAATTTCTCCTTCAGGGGACTTCTGACCATCAGGATAGAAGCATAGGAGCTGGAATGTGCTGGGAATATAGCCAAAGTACAACCAATCAAAATCCTCTTCTCGTATCCATAAACCAAGATGAAGAGTTCTCCAAAGACTAACATGGAAAGGATTTACAAAGGTCCAGCAATCTCACCTGACTCAACTCAACCAAACTTTCTGAATGACAGCTCTGTAATGTATTCTGTGACTTGTTGCCAGCTGCCAAGGTAGAGAGGGCACAGGATCTGAAACTGTGAGTGGAGCACAGATGATTTTTCTACTGGCTATACATCCAGCCCTGCATCCCTCTGAGGACATAAACATTCCAGGCTGGCCTCACTGAATAACATCTGGGCACTCAAAGGAAACTGGGCAGCGAAGGGCAGCACTCATCACTGAAATTAAGAATCAGAGATACAAATTGCTGAAGGAAAGTGATGATGGACCTGATCCCAAACTTTTTCATGGAAACTTGGGTTCTCCTAGGAACCAGCTGGTGCTTTTCTGTGTGTGAGTAAACTGTCCTAACTCCTCTCTTCTGTAATCCTGCAGTGAGTGTGCATATCAGGCTACTCTACCTTATCAACTTGGAACATTGACTGGTAGTTGAGTAAGAACTGGATGCTACAAAGACCTTAGTGTTGATTATTAATCTGTGCAGATCCCTCAAATGAGTAAAGTATCACTGAAGGGAAAAGAGGCTGTGACAAATTTCTTGCATTGAATTTTCAATTTCAATTGAAAATCGAAATTGAAAGGAGGCTTTAGTGGCATCACTTGGCTTTGGGTTGATGTTTTGATTGAGGCTCAGCTTAGACTTTGATTAATCAAGCAGAGATAGATTACAAGCAATTGGTCACTGTGTGCAGTAGGATGCACCCTTTAAAGCTCTCAGTGTTCTGGGGGTAAGAGGTGCCTTCATGCCTTTTTGTCTCATTCTCTTGGTATTCTCTGTTTCATGCCTACTGTCAAAAATGTGTAGAAGTCCTATGTCCTGTGGAACAGGAAGTTCCTGCTCCCTCTTCCCTTCCTACCAGCACTGTTTACAGCATGCAGTAAGTGCACAACAGATATTATCAGGCTCAGATTCAGCTCTTCCCTTTTTCTGTTCCATTTTCCTGGAACATCCTCCCTCTTAAAACTCAATTCCTCCATCCTACATATCCAGAACTATTTTCCCTAAGGTGATGAATTTTTTGAGCAGAGAAAACTTGGCATTAATTTTGACTCTTATTCCTTTCCATCATAATCCCCTCCTAATTCTGGGAAGTTAAAAATAGGATAGATACTTGTTTGTCCCCTGATTTAAAATCTACAGTCAGCTCCAAAATGCAGGAGCCCTGGATTTGAATTTTAAATATCTTTCTCTTCTCTATTCCAGTGCAAAGGCATGAATCAGAAACAAATAGCGAATTCCTTTGAGTGGTGAGATTCCTGGCCTCATGGAGCAAGGAGAAAGAGGACTTTGACTGTGAGTAGGAGATGCTCCCCTCTAAGTAATGTTTGACTTCTAACTCAATTTCACTTTTAAAAAGAGTAGGTGTTCATGATGATATGAAAATAGAATATCATTTTTGAGAATTTTACATATAAATAATTTCCAGTGTCATTATTAAAAGTAATCCCATGATGTGAAAAAAATATAAAATATAAATCAGGTTTTGGTATTTGAAGAAAAAGAAAGGATTCAAGCTTTTGACACAGCACATTTTCCCTTCAATGATATTTTAAAAGCACTGAATGGTTTTAAATACATTCTGTTCAATACTAGAATTTCTTTGAGGTAAATCCAGCACATTCCTTCTAAAGGTTGCAATAGGGTTTCTGTATTTGTGATAACCAACCTCTTTAAAACAACACCATCATTTTATAATAAAATCAAAAACTCGCATCTAATATAAAATTACATACATCCATGACATAAATGTTTTTAAATGACACATGACACATGTTTTTAAATATACCTGCCCAGCAGGTTGTTTTTACACATTAGTTTTCAATATTCCAATTTGGCAAGTCTTCTTAATCTCTCAGTGCAGGTGATTAAGGGAGAATGTGGACCAGTGATGAAATTAAAGGCATCCAGATAGGAATTAGGAGAAAGTGGGAGAACACTCTTCCCAGAAGGCTCAGAATGGGGATGGGCCCCACTGGAGGTCATCAGAGGGGCAGACATGTTGGAGTCAAGTGAACTTCCTAAACTGCCACCAGTGAGTGAAGTGACCTGGAAGAAATCTAGGCTGCATGTCTCAGGTGTTTTCAAACTTACATTTGGGGACTTATATCAGATATTCACTGTAACTTTGGGAGCCTAATGGTGTAACTTAATAATAACCAGCTGGTTTGAGCTAATCTTTAGACTTTTGGGGTCTCTTAGGCAATGTGAGAAAGGAGATGATGAGCACATGTAATCAGGGCCATTGGGGTTTTTGTTGTTAATTATGGCCTACATGTTACGCCCCGGCTTCACTGTTCCAGTTCTTGAGACAGTGACTCATGAGTTACTCTGTACATACAGTCACAATCCCTTGACCTGGATTTCTCTTCCACTGAATAGAAACAAGACCTATTCACATGCACATTTTAAGAAGCTGGAAATTCCAGGGCCAGGACCTCTGCCTTTTTGGGAAACTCATTAATTATCATGAGGTGTCATTTGAGGTCCCTGTTTTGCCTCTTATGGTTGGAAACACCAGCTTAGTTACACCAGTAGAAATTTAGCTCCTTGGGAGGAAGTTTTGAGATTTTTGTCATTCAGAAACTGTGAGGGCCCCACTAAGAGCACAGCCAGGTTTACCCCTGGGATCTTTTTACAAATCCTTGTAGCCTCAGGTTTACTTCTGTTGATGAGCTCAGATCTCTGGCACAACAGCACTCCAAGTTGTGAACTTTATATTTAGACTGTGAATATCCTTACATAATTTTTTTCACATTGCATCTTCTAGGAACATACAATCATATTCTGAGACATTTTATTTGCACAGTTAAAACATTACATGTTAAACTTAATATGAGAAAAATTTCTTTTTAAGTTTCAAGTGTAAACTCAGAGCTAAAGTTTATTTCATTGTGTCCTATGTGTAGAGTTGGCATCTCCTCATCTTTCCATGTCAAATTGCAATGCTAGAATGCAGGACCACTTGGTCATGTGCTCACTGTCTCCTTTTGTGAGTCAACATGCCCAAAACTTAACATAAATCTTGTAGACTAGAAGAGGGCACTAGTGTCTTTAACTCCCAATTCCACCATAATTCTAGAAAGTTCATTAAATAAAAATTATGTTGAATGACAAGATAAAAGTGTCCCTATCCCTAGAAATCAGACTCATTGTCCCTTATCTTGGGTTTCCTCTGTACCCATGAAAGTAATAATTTAGAAGTTCTCAAGATTTCAACACTAATACAAGTAGAAGCAGAAGCACCTCAGAAGAGAAAGAATTACTTAGTAATCATAGGGTAAGTGGTTGTATATATCAATATTTAGAGAAAATTTATGAGTGACTTTACATTTACCATTTCAAACATCTCTCATATTTCCTTCTTTCTCCTCTGAAGCCTCTGAATAAGAGCTTCTCTCACCTGTTAACAAGCCTGATCTCATGTGATTTGGGTCATTTGTGGCACAATTAGATATGGTGTCAGTACATTTCAAACAAAAATAGAATTTTATTTTGTTCCTCTTTCTACTCCTCCCAAAGAATTTGCTTTTCTGGCCCCAGAATTCTGGCAAGCCTCTCTGGGTTTGTCCAGGCAGTGTATTATCCAAAATATATAAAAATAAGGATAAAATCATCCTTTAAGTTATCAAACATTTTCAGACAGGAAATGTAGGGTCAATTTTGATTAATTCATGGATACCTGTCCTATGGCAAACAGGTTAATAACTTCTGCAGAAATCTCTTTCTTGGTGATTATTGATGGACTTGAAAGGTACTCACTTTTAAGGTTTCAACTTCCATGTTTATTTCTGTTGTGTGGGGGGCTAGCTCTATGCTACGCCCTAATGACTAGCCATTATGTAAATGGGAAAGGCACAAAGGAAGGAGGAAATATGTGATCAATTTACAATTACTGTTGGTTCTGCAAACGTGCAGCTCATGGCCAGAATTCAAGGGGCAGCTGTTATCTACGTGCATTGTCTCTGATTGGCTGAACGGCCCTATAAGCTGAATGCTTGTTCCGCAAATAAACAGGTGCCTGCTGTGACTGTACCCCCTAGCACAACTAATTGTCCTGCGGCAGAAAGGCTTCGGAGGGCAGGGTTGGGAACAGACAGCTAGTCTAGGCTCCAACTCTTCCCAACTTCCATGGAAGGTAGGCGAATGTGGGGGTCCCCCTTCAACCTGCTGGCTCAGGACGGACTGCGACGACCCCCGCATTGTGGCGCTTAATGTAGGGTGAAGAACCGAAACCATAAGTGGCAAGTTGGGCCAATCGGGTGAGTGAATCTGCAGGTCTTCGGGTTGGAGTTTACCTAAAAATGGGTCAAGCTAATAGAAAAGAGGACCCTGCTCTGGAAGCTTTCAGATTTCTGCTTAAGAGTAAGGGCTTAAAGGTTTAAGAAAAAAAGTCTAAGAGACCTTCACGCGGGCAGCTCCCTAGCTCCCTGCTAGTAATCTTTTCGCTAGTAATCTTTCCGATCGCTCCACATGGAAGCAAATAGAACAGCTAATACGTAAAAGGGAGACCAATCCTGGGGAAGAAGGGGACCTTTAGAGAGCAAACAGGGATACATGAAGAGGCTTCATAGGACTCAAAGGAGGGATTGCACTGGGAACCTTTTGATGAGGAAAGACTTAAAGCATCCCAAAGGCCACCCTTAACCCCTCCGACTAAGGACTTGCAAATTCAGGGGCTTAGAAATTACTCCCTGCCCTCAGCCCCTAAACTAGGCTTGCAAGCTTCCCTGCGGGAAGACAGTCAACCTCCGCCATATTGTCATCTTCCCTCTGAGGACAGTCAGCCGCCATTTTTCCCTGCTGAGGGTATGTAAATGGCCCCCGCCCGCGCGGTCGGCACCAGCGGGCCCTGCCCGCCTGCACACCAACGCCACCTCGGGCGCCAAGGAGCACAGAGAGGATGCCCCTGCGCCTGGCCCGGCCCAGGCCCTGCCATGGCACCTCCTTCTCCTCAGCCTGAGCCACAGCGGCGGCAGCAATGGCAGCAGCGCCTCGAACCCGAGCGACCTGCAGCCGCCAGCTCCAGCCGAGAGCGATGGGGCTAAGCTGAGGAGAGGAGATAGCAACAGCAACAGCAGCAGCCCAGCCCCCTGCAGCCTTTTGGTTGCTCCAGCCAGGAGGCCACAAAGGAGACGGCACAACAGCATGGCGGATCTAACAGAAACATCCTAGGATCTTGATATCTGGACATAGGAGAGTCAGCTTTTGAAAGCCCTGCTAATATCAGCAGTTGAGAGTGTAAAGATTACACGACCAGGAGAAGATGAATTAAGCCACTCGGCAAGGCTTTATTGGAATGCGCGCCCTCGGACCAAACTCCCGTTCACCAGAGCGTGTCTGGAAGAATGGCGCCGGATCGTCCGTGCACAGAGAATTTCAAGAAAACCTGGTCAGGAAGGGGAGGGCTCGGGGACAGGAAGAGAAGGCCAGAGTCCTTCCTGGATAGGTCAGGAAAACTCGCTGATTGACAGGAAGCGTGTCTACTAGTGACGTCACATCTGGCTTGCATCTCCACTTCTAAGCTGCTGACCGGTTCCCCTAATTGGGCATCTTAGACCCTGACCAGACCTAACAGAGAGGAATGATGACATAATGCTATTGTTCTTCAGTTGTTGTTAAGCATAAGACCTTTCAAACCACTGTTGATATGGACAAAGAAAAGGGAAGACTATCAACCAGGATCAAGAAGATGAAATGGAGATTTATGGTTATAATTTGTGTTGCTGGTACTGGCGGGTTTCTCCTCCTTCCCCTGTACTGGATGCCTGAGTGGCGAATGAAAGCAACTTGTATCAGAGCTGCAATTAAAGACTGTGAAGTGGTGCTGCTGAGGACTAATGATGAATTCAGAATGTGGTTTTGTGCAAAAATCGCTTTCTTTCTCTGGAAAATCACTCATTTTCAAACCCAAAATCTATAACTGATAAGATTTCAAATGGCCATGCAGTTCATTTAACTGAGAATCCTGCTGAAGAGAATAGGCATGAGATGAGTAAATATTCACAGACTCAGACACAACAGATTCATTATTTCACCCATCACAATGTAAAATATTTCTGGAATGATACCATTCATAATTTTGATTTCTTAAAGGCACTAGATGAAGGTGTTTCTTGTATGTCAATTTATGAAAAACATGGTGCAGGACTGACAAAAGAGATGCATGCCTACAGAAAATTGCTTTATGGTGTAAATGAAATTATTATGAAAGTGCCTTCTATTTTTAAGCTTCTAATTAAAGAGATTCTGAATCCATTTTACATTTTCCAGCTGTTCAGTGTTACACTGTGGAGCACTGATGAATACTATTATTATGCTCTAGCCATTGTGATTATGTCCATAGTATCTACTGTAAGCTCCCTATATTCCATTAGAAAGCAATGTTATGTTGCATGACATGGTGGCAGCTCACAGCACTGTGAGAGTTTCAATTTGTAGAGTAAATGAAAAAATAGAAGAGATATTTTCTACAGACCTTGTGCCAGAAGATGTTATGGTCATTCCTTTAAATGGAACAGTCATGCCTTGTGATGCAGTACTTATTAATGGTACTTACATTGTAAATGAAAGCATGTTAACAGGAGAAAATATTCCAATGACAAAGACTAATTTGTCAAATCCTTCAGTGGATATAAAAGGAATAAATAAAGAATTATATAGTCCAAAAACACATAAATGACACACTTGAGGTACAATCCACATCCAAACTTTAGCACTATAATTTTCAATATGTAGTAACTATAAAAATTTTAATAAAATAAATTATTTCTATTTTTTATTTTTATTTTTCATCATGCTAGTAAAATTTACATGACTTTGTATAGCAATTATCAATAGGGAGAAGCCACATTTCAAGAGCTCAATTGTGAAGTCTTACTGCATCACACAGCGCAGACTAATTCGAACTTGAGAAGGAGAGGAATTCTGAGGAGAGTTTAAAATTGACTAGGGACAGGACAGGCAGTGACATTATAGAAAGACCTTGGAAGTTCATTTCAAGTGATTATGAGTACAGGTGAGTGTGATTGAAGTAAGAGACTTGTGTGCAGATTTCTACCGCTGCAAATATTGTGTCACAAGAGACATCTTTACACAGATGACTTTGAGGTCACATTATTTGCTCTGTCATCTGACAGCCTTAATTTGAATAACATTCCCACATGGATCAGCTGTGTGACCTGGGGCTATTCCCTTACTCCTCTTGGCCTTGGTTTCCTCATCTGGAACATGAGGGTGGTAATAGCATCCACCTCATAGAATTATTTGGGAACTCAGTGAATTAAGCACAAAAGGCTTCCTGTTGTGTAGTTAATGTTGACCGTGAAGTTTTTTGCTCTGCTGAATTATTCCTGACACTGCATTCCCTGGACAAGTGTACTGGACCGACTTTCTATGAGTGTGGTATGGACTGTGGACAAGTAGTTCTGTCCTTGAACACCACTAATATTTCACCTCCATTAGGCTATCCTCCTAAAGGAGAAAAAAGGTGCTGAATCAAAAGAAAATCATTCTAATTTTTTGCAGGGAGATCTTGCAGACAACTGAACAGCCCACCTATCTGGAGTGAAAAGAGGAATTGTCATTGAAGGAGATCTTCCTGTGCCAGAGATCCATTCATCTTGGAAGTAATAGATTCTGTGAAAACAGACTGGCACCATCTGGATTTTCTTGCACATATATTTTAGAATCCCAAAATTTGGTTTATTCAACCAATATCTGTAAACTCCTATGTGTCAGATGCTTTGTCCATGTTGAAGATACAGAGGTAAATAGATAAAAAGATTCCTGTCTCAAGGGTACCATGCTATTATTGAGAGAAAACCAATAGACAGGAAAACAAATTTAGTAACTACGCATTGCTTAATAGCCATGTAGGAAATGAATGTGGTGCTGAGAGATCAAGTAAAAAGGAATCTAGTTACTTGGGGGAGTCAGTGAAGTCTCTCTGAGTACAAGGTATTTTAAGCTGAGATACTAAGAATTAGGCATCTGTCCCATGATCATCCAGGGAAAAAACATTCCAGAAAGCAGAATTAGCAATGCAAAGAGCTGTCACTTTGAGAAACATTAGCTATTGGCCAAATGTGCCAGTTTTTTTAAAACATCACATACCTCTGGATAAGAAACCTGAGACAAGAGTGAAGAATCCAACTGTTGCCAGATTTAGAAGGGTCTTGTGCTATGATTCTGAGGCATTTAAATTTTGTCTCATGGGGTAGGGGAGCAGTTAGAAAGATTTAAGCAAATAAGGAATGTTATACTATTTATATTTCATGAGGTTCTGACTGCAGACTGAGTACAGAATTCCCTGGAAAACTCATTCCTGAGGTCATAAAAAACTGACTAGGAGGTTACTGTCAGAATTATTGAAATCATAGTTTTGAGATGAGACTTGATTCCCCACTTCTCCAATTTTCTTCTGAGTTCTTGTCTCACAGATTTGAAGAATAGAATCCACAGACAAAAATGGAAGGGAAGAGTAAAAGGTGTAGGTTTTATTTAAGTGAGAAAAGATAGAACTCCTGATGTGGGAGGGGGCAAGAAAAAAGGATTTCAGTGTACTCGCTTAGGGGCTTATCTGGTTTTGGGGTTATGAGAATCAATCAAAATCTATGTTAAACTGGCATTGAAATAATTATCAAGGCTATTGGTTGTGTCCTTCAGCCTGAGGTCTAATCCTTTCTGTAATTCCCATCTGGGTTCACTCCCACCTTCCATTCCCTCCCTACTTTCTGAGAAAAAGGAGTTGGCTGGAGTATTCCCACAGGCTAGCATTATGGTCTTTTACATTTGAAATAGGCCTTGAGGATGCCTGTGAATATTTCTGCAGGTTAGCCTCCTGGTGTAGTCTCTGCCTTTGAATAAGACCTTAATTGGGGCCCATTGTCTGACCATTATCTGTCCTTCTTAATTATGTGAGGAGGGGGCACACACCGTAATGCTCATCTTTTCCTTCAAATATTGCCTATTTCTCTCCATATGGTTCTTTGAAAATGATCAATACACTCTGGTTTTTCTTTGACTTGTTGGTTTCATCACCTTTTGCTTTATGCTCTCCTGGCACCCTAAATGGTTCTGGTTGGGAAATGTCAGAACAGTTTGCAATACCTGTTTTTCTCCTGATACCAAGAATTCAGGGAATATGCAAGTTCATAGTGGGTTTATGGCTATGAATGTTGTTTTCTTGTCAAAATCGCTTGTGTAACATTTTTCAACTACATTGGGTCGATTCTGGGAGATGCACAAGGAAATATTTATCCAATGGAAAAGAGAAGCATCCTGCCAGGTTATTCAGGAGGCCCCTTCATAAGCAAGCAAGCACACCAGCAGCACAATTTGGAATCACAAGATCTGGCTGAAGGCCCTTGCTTCCTGCTTTAATTCCTTAGCAGGTCTCTACCTCAGTTCTCTGTTTCCATATCTGTAAGTGATCATTAAAAGAATCCCAGCTCTTCTCATGATGTAGGACAGAAGAGCCTGGACCCCCAAGGAATTCTCAAGAAGCAAGTTTATTGGCTGCAGTGTTCAGAGGGGCTACTGCCTAAAAAATTCTCTAGAAATTGAGTTTGTAAGTTCTTGCAAATTTATATGAAGGAGGGGGTTGGAAGTTTACATAACAAGTGCTTTTTGTCCCATTTTTCTAGATTAGTTAGAGATATTTTAAGTTTTATCACAAAAGCAGAAGTAACATCAAGTCTGGAGCCAAACTTAGCTTTTGTAAGATAAAGCAATTTTGTCCTCACAAAAAATAGGATTTCCCATCCAAAATTATTTTTTTTCTAGAAATTTTTTCCTGATGCCCTGTTAATAAGAACAATTATGGTGAGCATCTCTGGAGATGCTTAATTAAGATTCCTTGGTAAAGGAGGAGCACAACTATACTCAGCTCATGGAGCCACCATAAGGATGCATTAAGGGAGATGTGAAAGCACTTTGTTAACTGTGAAATGCTGTGAAGGTGTTAGCAGATAGTTTATCAGGATGGACACTGGATGGAGTAGAAAGTGAGCAGCCATGAAGTCCTCCTTTCCTTTCTGTTGCCCGCTTGGCAGCTACATTTAGAGGGAATCACCTATTCTTGTGGGGGCAGGCAAAGCTACTGGTCTTTAAGTAACTATTAATATGCCTATAATAGTTAATTATTAGTTACTTAAGTAATTAGTTACTTAAGTAACTATTAATATGTTGTTTTATTATTCTGCATTAAGCCCTGCAGTAGAAAATCACAAAGAACCTGCCAAATCATATTGTTTGAAGTCGTTCCTTGTGGGTCTGCTCGACAAGTTGGTGTCCCGAGAGACTTTTAGAAAGGGGTCTTCGGGGAAGATGAAGTGGGGTCTCACGGGATGAGGTTTTGGGGTGATGGTCCATGGAGTCACTCCACCCAGACTCTAGGGGTAGGTAAGACTGCTCTGCCAGAGCAAGTACAGAAGCTTATATAGGGTCCTTGCACCAATCATGTCCCCGAGGTTATGACCAACGAGGAATGCTCTGCCGATTACATGATTTTGAGGAAGATAAAATTATATTAGTTCTATAGGCATTTTATGTCCAAAAAATATATAAATGCTTTGGATTATGATAAGACTGTTACTGACAGCTTAGTACTGAGACCTGCCTTGATCCTGGCTGGGGGTTTGGCTACCCACTCACATAAGAAATGGATAGAAGATAGAAAATTGAGAAATGAACTTGATGCAGTTTTATCAACCTGGGAGGAAGCTGTTAGATTGCTTCTCCTTGCTTATTCCATGGAAACAATTATAATTTATAGAAATAAAAGCCAGGTAATATACATGTGTAGAACTGGTTAATGTGATGAGGGAGCAAACTGGAAAATAAGGCAGAAAATACATGTATGCAGATTTAGTTAGTGTGTGTTATTACTCCCAGAAAGAAGGAAATACCTACTCCCATCATCTTTGGTGCCCATCAGCATGGGGGTAGACCCCCCATGTCTCCCCCCCCAGCTTCTACTCTCAGCATGAGGTAGCAATTCCCAATTTCATATGGATTGCCTCTGAATTCAGTCTGTTTTAAGATTATTAAGTTGTCAATAATTATCAAAGGACACTGTAATATCTCTTTGTTTGAATGCATGCTAGTATGGGAAGAGATGTGGAAAGGGTTGGTAAAGGGTATTAGTTGATGCAAAGTAAGAAGAAAGAGAAAAAAGCACACAAGCATAGCTTAAATGTCTTCTCGTTCAGTTGTGTTTTAAGAACTTGGAAGCTTTGTTACCTAATCCTCTGTTTCTCAGGCTAAGGTGACAAAGACTTTGATTCAAAGTTAAGATAATAAGCTGGTATAATTTCCAAACACTCAGTCCTGACATCACTCACATTGGGAATTGGCTGAGTGTTTCACAAGTGACAAGTGTTCTTACAAGTCTCCTCCTAAACTAGCTCCCAAGGTCTGCTCTCCACTGACAACTCCACCCACAACCATCCATTCACCAAATATCTGTTCAGACACCTCTTGACATAATGAAAAATCTGAGATTATCTTTTTGGAATTCTGGGTGCTACATGTGCTCTCTGTGGTGATATCTGCCATGACATGGGTAGATAGGGATTTGTGGATCACC
Source organism: Geosciurus inauris (assembly GCA_004024805.1). Lineage (NCBI taxonomy): Eukaryota > Metazoa > Chordata > Mammalia > Rodentia > Sciuridae > Geosciurus > Geosciurus inauris. The sequence continues at coordinate 26,147 of PVHX01011756.1, forward strand.
TGGCCATGCAAGTTGCTGTTCTCCTCTGCTGTTCTTTCACACCCATGGATCATGGATGTGCATTAATTTCAGAGACAGAGGCTAGTCTTTGTTCAAAAATATGTCTAATAGCTGGCTACTGCAGGGTATCACTTAAAAGAGGGGGGTTCAGGAGGGAGGCGTGCCACGTGGGTCCTGCTTGACGAATTGGAGTCCAGAAAAGATAAGGAAGGGGTCTTCAGGGATAGAAGACAATATGGGATCTCTCTGGATGGTGGCGATTCACGGAGCCAAATTCCCCAGGCCCCCAGGTGTAGGTAAAGAATCTGCTCTGCCCCAGTGAGATGCAGAAACACTGGAGCGAGATGCGGAAAACACCGTTCATTCCAGAAAGTATAGAAGCTTAAATACACTCGTGGACCAATCAGACCCAAAGGTCGCAAACAAAGGGGTGCATTCTGGCAAGAGCACAGTCTATTAGCATACAATGGGGAAAGATGGAAGGGAGGGATTGAAGCTATGGAGAGTACTCCTACAGCGGGGATCTCTTAATGGATGCACAGGAAGTAGCCTAGATTGACATTACTCAGTGTGCCCAGCAGCTTCATTCTGTCCATGCCCACTTTTTCCTGTAGGGGAATTCTGGCTATCAGGGTACTGGCACAGCAGCCTGAATGTGCTGGGAAGGTGGCTGAGGCACAACCAAACCAAATCCTCTTCCTCTATTAATAAACCAGAAAGATAAAGTGTTTGTCAAGTCTCAGAGGGGAAAAACTTGCAGAGGCCCAGCAACCTCACTTGACTCAATGACCTATCTTTCTAGATGCCAGTTCTTTGTAAAGAACTCTTACAGAGACCATGATCTGGAGAAGTTCACAATCTGGAAAGTTAAACAAAGGGAGAAACCAACAATGTTGTTGGAAAGTAAAGAGGACAACAATAGAAATGTGTTTTCAGGGATAATAGAAATTTTCTAGGGGAGGAAGTGGCTCTGGATGAAGAGTGGTGGTGAAATCCTTTATCAGGTGAAATTTTGATGGAGCTATTTTGAAGGATGATTAAAGTCTTCCATGAGGCATGAAGGTACTGTAGGCAGAGGAAAGGGCATGAGTACTTACCTGTGGATATAACTTGTTTGGGTGAATTTCAAGGATTTTGTCATGAGAACACCCAAGGACATAAAAATTGATTAGAAGACATTTAATTTTAATGTTTCCCTTAAGTTTCTGATAAGAAACAATAACCTTTGGGTGTAATAATAACACTGATTGAAGTTTTTGTTGACTTTTCATAAAACCTGAACTCAAAGATCAAAATAGACATGCCCATGACTCATTGCCAACTGCCCAGATGGAGAGGGCACCTGGATTCTGCAATAGTAGGTGGAGCACAGGCAGATTTTCTACTGGCTGTTCATCCAGACCCACCTTCTTTCTCTGCATATAAATCACCAGACTAACTTCATTGAATCACAGCTGCTCACAGAAGGCAAGCTTGGCACCTTCTGGCCTGCCAAAGGGTAGCTCACACAGCTAGAAGTAAAACCCAGAGTAGAAAATTGCAGAAGAGAAATGGTGATTAACCTGATCCCAAACTTTTCCATGGAAACCTGGGTTCTCCTGGGAATCAGCCTGGTGCTCCTCTATCTGTGAGTAACTGTCCAGGTTCCTCTCCTCTTCAAACCTCCCAGATCTGTGACTAGGAGGTTTTAGTGATATCATTTGATTTGGAGGATGAACGTCTGATTGAGTCTCAGTTTGGATCTAGATTAATCAACCAGAGTTCAGTAGAGGCAGATTACAAATAACTGGACACCTTCTGCAATGGGATGGATGCTTTGCAATCTCTCAGAATTCTGGAGATGAAGAGGGGTCTTCAGAACTTTCTGTGTCATTATGTTTGTCTTCTATGTTCTATGTGCACTGCAAGGAATGTGTGGAAGGCTTGTCTCCTCCCTACTTCCCACCACCATTTGCAAAATCTACCAAGTGCACCCCAGGTGCCACCACAGGCTCAGACTCACCTCTTTTCTGTTCAGTTCTCCTTCCCTGGAATGCCCCTCCCTCCTAAAACTCAATTCCCCCACCCTTCAATATTCAGAACTATTTACTTCTGAATGATGAAAATTTTGAGCAAAGACCTGGGAGAAAACTCAAACTTTTCTTCCGTAAGTTAGCATCAGTGTAGAGATTTGTTTCTCCCTGGATTTGAAATCTAATGGCAGCTTCAGAAGACAGAAGTTTCCAAGCCAATTTATATTTTGAATATTTCCCTCAAAATTCTAGTACAGGGACATGAATAAAACCATCTAGTAGAAGATTACTTTAAATGGTGGGATTCCTGGTTTCATGGAGTAGGCGAGGAGAGAGTTATTTCTGACTGAAAGTAGAAGACACTGCCCTGGTAAGACCTTTGACTTATGTCTCAATTTCACTTTTATAAGAGTAGGCATTAATAATGATGTTAAAATAGAAAATATAAACCTGGTTGTACTATTTGAAGTAAAGGTTAGTATTCGGGGATTTTTTTGCATGCATTTTCCCTCTAGTGGCATTTTTAAATTAACTAAAATGTTTTAATTTCATTCTGCTCAACACTACAATTTCTTTGAGATAAGTCCAACACATTTCTTCTGAAGGCTAAAATAGGACTGTTGGAATTTATATTTGTGAAAAACAACCTGTTTTGATTGAGGTGATTGAGGGAGAATGTGGACCAGTGATGAAATAAAAGGCATCCAGATAGGAATTAGGAGAAAGTGAGAGAACATTCCTCTCAGAAGTCCAAGAGTGTGGACATTTCCCATTGGAGGTCACTAAAGGAGCAAAACTATTGGCATCAAGTCAACTTCCTAAACTGACACCAGTGAATGAAGTGACCTGGAAGAAATTTAGGCTGCATCCCTCAGAAATTTTCAACTTCATGTTTGGGGACTTATATGAGATATTCACTGTAGAATTTTGAGCCTAATGATTGATCTTAATAATAATCAGCTGCTTTGAGCTAATGTTTATGACTTTTGGGGTCTCTCAGGGAATGTGAGAGAGGAGATGATGAGCAGATGTACTCAGGGCTTGTTATTTATGGCCTACATGTTATACCCGTGGCTTCACTTCCGGTTCTTCAGACAGTGACTCGTAAGGCACTCTGCACACACACTCACAATCCCTTGACCTGGATTTCTCTTCCACTTTATAGATATGGGACCTATTCACATGGACATTTTAAGAAGCTGGGAATTCCAGGCCCAAGACCTCTGCCTTTTTTGGGAACTCTTCTTAATTATCGCCAGGTGAGTGTCATTTGAGCTCCCTGTTTTGCCTCTTATGGTTGCAAACATCCACTTAGTTACACCAGTAGAAATTCAGCTCTTTGGAATGAAGTTTTGAGATTTCAGGTTCAGAAACTGTGTGAAGGCCCCATGCAGAGCACATCCATGTTTACCCCCAGGCTCTTTTTACAACTCCTTGTACCCTCAAGTTTACTTCTGTTGTTGACCTCAGAAATCTGGCACATCAACACTGCAAATTGTAAATTTTATGTTCAGAGTCTCAGCGTCCTATCAAGATTTTCTTTTTTCTCAGTGTAGATTCTAGAAAGATATACTCATAACTCTGGTATACTTTACTTGCACAGTTAAAGTATCATAAATGAAACTTAGCACCAGGAAGATTAATTCTTTTAGTTTCAATCATGAGAACTGAGAGCCAGTGTCTAACTGTCTGTTTCCAACGTGCAGAGAGGTAGCATCTCCCCCTTTTCCAGGTTGAGCTACAACACGGTAAGGCAAGTCCACTTCTTATTTGCTCACTGTCTCACTTTCTTCCTCAACAACATAATAAAGGAAACATGAATCACCTAGGCTAAAAGAGGTTGCTGGTGTCTTTAACTTCCTAATTCTACCTAGAGAAAACATGAGATAAATTAAAATGATATTGGTTGAGGAATAAAAGATTATGAATGGCCCTGGAAACAGTCATTTTCCCTTGGCCTTGGTTTCCTCATGTGCTCATGGAAGTAATAATTCAGAAGGTCCCAGTATTTCTGAGACAACACAAATAGAAGAAGAAACACCGCAAAAGAGAAGCAGGTTAGCCAGGCGCGGTGGCGCAAGCCTGTAATTCCAGCACTTAGGGAGGCTGAGACAGGAGAATCGTGAGTTCAAAGCCAGCCTCAGCAACGGTGAGGTGCTAAGCAACTCAGTGAGACCCTGTCTCTACATAAAACACAAAATAGGGCTGGAGATGTGGTTCAGTGGTCAAGTGCCCCTGAATTAAATCTCCAGTATCCCCCCCCAAAAAAAAAGAGAGAGAGAGAGAGAGAAGCATGTTGTATTGATAGACAAGGGTAATTGGTTGAGTGTGGACAATTCTTAGAGAAAATTCAAGTGACTTTACACTTGCCATATCAAATATTGCTCATATTTTCTCTTTTCTCTTCAGAAAACCTCTGAATAAGGAACAGTAAGTCTGATTTCATAGGATTTGCATCGTTTGTGATCCAATTAGAGGTGATGTCAGTACATTTACAACAATAATAGAAATTTATTTTGTTCTTCCCTCTAGGGTATTTTTGATTTTGATGCAGAATGTTATAAAAAATATGGAAAAATGTGGGGGTGAGTATTCTGAAAACTTCTGTAGGGTAGACTTGTTATGATGCAGCTCTCCCGTACGTGAAGGCAACTTCAGCCCAGAGCCATTGGTAAGCAAGCCTCCTTGCTGAGAGCCCTTGGAGGCTTGTCCAGCTTATCACCAGGAGTTGGGGTGCACAAGCTGACATAGGCTGAGAATGTTGCATGTTTTGGCTTTCTCCTGACTTTGATGACCCAGAGACTCTTAGCCTCACTTTCTGTCCAGTGTCTCGCTATCCCTATCTTCACCATTTTCTTTCTTTTGACCCTTTTAATTGAATAAAATGTATTATTTGAAAATTTTTTTATTGTGGGATTAGAAATGTATGGCATTATCTCCTTCAATTAATTTTCTTTTAATTTAAAGCAAAATTCCCTTATTTAAAGTTCAGGTTTATTTTTTAAAGTATTTTTTAGTTGTAGAGGGACACTATACCTTTATTTTATTAATTTAATTTTATGCAGTACTGACCATCGAACCCAGTGCCTCACATGTGCTAGGCAAGTGCTCTTCCACTGAGCTACAGCCCCAGACCTAACGTTCAGATTTAATATATGCTTTTGAGCACAAGGCTGGGAAGTATTGGGAAACAGATGGGAAACCATTTCTGCTCAGCGTTCTTCATTTCCTCTACTTTCCTTTCCTTTTTTTTTTTTTTGTTGTTGTTGTTGTGTGTGTTGTTGTTCACATGCATTTTTAAGTTTTTGGCCTTCAACTTTTCAATGAAGTAGACACACATATTTCTAGACTTCATCCATTGGATGTTAAGAGCAGATGTAGAATGCAGTGTGAGAGCAACCATAGGATGTAGGATGTGGTGTAACAGCAAATTCTCTGCTGGATTGATGGAGTTTATATTGAACCGTGGTCTCAGCTAATTGTAGCAATTATTCCCTTTTGGAAGTGATGGGAGTTTGATGAGAGCCATGGGAGAGGTGTAATCAATTTGCTGTACACTATAAATAGTGGGAGAAAACATTGATTCTTCAATTTCTCTCATCAATCCTCAGAAAACCACAGGGCTGGCCACAGTGTTCTGCTAAGTTGACATGGCCCATAGATACCATGTGATCCAATGACACAACATGCCCCACTGGATCTCCAATGGTCTCATTCCAGCTACTATTTACAAAACATAGTAATTGTGAGCACTGAGTCAATTACCTGCCTTCAATTTTCTCACTGACTGAATAGCCTTTTCAATAATCCAGTATTTTGCCTTGGAAAAAGCTATGGAGACTAGTGTAGGCAATACTATTATATTCACCATACAGATTTAACAAATGTTCCAATGCTATTTCTAATTATGATCTCTTAGAGGGTGTATTTTGTCTTTAAGTTTCTCTTCCATACTTTACCTATATTACCCTTTATGTTACGAAGACTCAGGTGGCTTTCATTTGGAATCCCCCAAATTGAACCAGGACTTCACTATGTATTGTATTGTTGCTATGTATTGTAGGACACGTCAGGTAGAGTAGGTAACAGCAGGATCAAAGTCTGTTTTCCTGCTGCAGAACCTGGCCTGTTACATTTAATCAGCTCTGCTTTCCCAACACAGTGTGTATGATGGTCGACAGCCGGTTTTGGCTATTACGGAAACAAGCATGATCAAATCAGTGCTCGTCAAAGAGTGTTATTCTGCCTTCACCAACCGGCGGGTGAGCATCCACTTTTCGACATTTCAACATTTATTTATTTATCTTTAAATTTTCATTTGTTCTTTTTAGTTATACATGACAGTAGAATGCATTTTGACATATACGTGTCAAAGTTATACATACAAATTATACATAAAATATAACTTTCCTTTTTCGTGGTTGTATGTGATGTGGAGTTACATTGGTTGTGTATTCATATATGAGCATAAGAAAGGAATGTCTGAATCATTCTACTGTCTTTCCTATTTCCATCCCCCCTCGCTTCCTTTCATTCCTCTTTTTCTAATCCAAAGCAACATTTCCTTATGTATTAACTCAATTTTTAGCCTGAGATATTTATAAATTCAGAAGGCATTGTCAAAAAAATTACCAGGCAGTTGCACATATAATTTATTCTGCTTTACCTAGTGATAATTTCTGGAATAATTATAAACTTTTTAAGTTCCTGTTCCTATAGTAACAGGAAATTGATACAACCCAGACATTTTATTTTCATTTCTTCCATTTCATGTGCCTCAGTGTGTGCATGTGTGTGTGTGTGTTTCTGCGAAAATGTATCACATGCCTACATTTGTGTACTGATCACCACATTGAAGATACAGACCTGTTCCTGCACCATAAGACACTTTCTGGCTAATCTTTCAGAATCACAATGGGTTGCTTGTCCTTCTTAATGGAACCATTATCAGAGGAGACTTGTGGTTATTTGGAGGAGGCTAGGACTTCTATTTTCCTTTTATGGATTGTGCTTTTGGTTCCACATCTGAAAATTCTTCACTTAAACCTCTTACATTGTTGTTTTTTTCCTTCATAAATATTATATTGTTATATGGTTTGCATTTAAGTCAATAATCTATTTTGTGTTAAAAGATGTATGAAAGCCAGGAGTGGTGATGCATGCCTAAAATCCCTGCAGCTTTGGAGGCTGAGGCAGGAGGATCGTGAGTTCAAACCCAGCCTCAGCAATGGCGAGGCACTCAGCAACTCAGTGAGACCGTCTCTACATAAAATACAAAATAGGGCTGGGGATGTGGCTCAGTGTCAAGTACCCCTGAGTTCAATCCTTGGTACCAAAAAAAAAAGTTTTATGAAGTATGACGTTTAAGGCAAAGTTATCTCTCTTTCTTCCTTATCTCTTTCTTCCTTCCTTTCTTATTTTTCTTTGTGGACTGTCCAGTTCTTCCAACACCACTTTTGTAAATTCTGCTGTTTCTCCAATGAATCATGCAGCACCACTGTCAAAATCAGTTGGGCCTGTATGTGTGGGTCTATTTCTCATTCCATATCATGGTCCTCCTTGCTCACTGTAACTCTCTGTCATGCAGTCTCAAATATTTTTGATTATGGTAAGTATAGGACAAATCTTAACATGATGCAAAATGATTCCTCCCATTTCATTGATATTTTTAGAGTCAGTTCACATGGTCTTGTTTCTGGCCTTTTTGCACAAATTCAGACTAAGCTTGTCTGTGTGTGCAAGGCTTGCCTATATCTTTCAGGAATTGAACTCAACTTACAGATAATGTTGGAGAAAATCTGCATGTTAAGAATAGGCAGTGTTTTGATTCATGAATACTCTGCCTCTCCATTCCTTTAGCTTTTTGTGATTCTCTTCAACAGCATTTTAAAATACACACAACCCGAAATATTCTGTGAGATTTATACCTAGAGTATTATCTTTTCCCCAGAATAACTGTGGTATTGTGTTTTTAATTTGTTTTTACAAATTATTTATTTGTCTTAGAAAAATGTGACTAATTTTTTGTGTGTTGACCACACTAGACAAACATTACACCTAAAAGTAAGAACAATCCTATCTCTATGCTTTTTTATTCATTCATTTATTTATTTTTCTTTTTCTATGGCACTAGCTGGGAGTCCCAGTATGAGATTGAATAAAAGCCATGAGAGTGAATATTTCTATGAAAGATATAGACTGTAACCTTCCAAAGTTTACCCCAGCTTTAGCTGAGGCTGATAAGTGTGTGTGTGAATTCCCACACAATCTCTATCTTTACTTTTTTAAAAAATTATGGTTAACATGTAATAATTGTGCATGGTAATGAGGTTTGCTGTTACGTTCAATATGTGCATATATTGCACATGGCTCAAATCTAGTCTCTATTTACTTGCCTTCTATGTACCAGTTCCCAATATGTAGAATGTAATCTACACTTACAGGAACGTTTTGACTTGTCTTTGTGTGACTGAGCAGACATTGTTGAATTGTTCCTGATGCTTGGGAGAAAGCACTCACTATGCCACAAGTGTGTGTCCGATGAAAACTGTTTTTTCATAGAATCTCTTTGTCAAGAATTAAAGAAGCTTCCCTCTCTTCCTGATCTCCTAATTTTTCATCATGAATGAATTCTGAAAGCATACATTTTAATACAAAAAATATATTTTCGATGATGGAACTAAATTTCAAGGGTTTTACTTGGGTAAGCTAGTCCCTAGGTGAAAAATTATTATCTTCCTTTTCCCCTTTGCCCTTATAGAAAATGGTGAAAGAACTTCCATTAATAATTTGTATTATTTTCTTGGTATTACACTTATATTCCAAATCCTTTAAGTGTTAAACATTATTATTTTTAAAATTATCATACCTTGGCACCCCTTTATCAAGACGCGTATGCTGTAAGTGCATGTAAAGACAGAACTGGTCTTAAGTAACATACAGTTGACCAAGAACACCTGGTATCTGTCACCAATGCATTTCTGCTCTGCCTAACCATAGAGGTTGTACTAGGTCTTCTTAGGCTATTCTTTCCCCTGGAAAAAGTCTCCAAGTAAAAATTTTGCATCTCAACAAAAGTTGGAATATAAAGTCCAAAACCTGTGTGAGGTACCTGGGTGTATATTCAAACTCATAGGAGAAAGGACACTTGGAATAAATATTTATTGAGTGTCTGACCTAGAGACAGCTACCTATTAGGCATCCACTAATCATTTTTTTAATTAATGAGGACTTTTAGCAAATTTTTGCAACTATGGAGACCTCCACATTTATGTAGGACAAAATACCTTTTCCTTTGGACTCTAGGATTTTGGTCCAGTGGGATTTATGAGAAAAGCTGTTTCCTGGTGTGAGGATGAAGACTGGAAAAGAATTAGAACACTGCTGACTCCAGCCTTCACCAGTGGAAAACTCAAGGAGGTAATAAAAGAAGGCTTTTCGTTGGAAACTTAAAGGATGAATGTGAGATGGGTAGAAAGTGATTAGATAGTAGTCCCTTTTCAAGGGATAGTCCTCTGAATGTTAGAAGAGATATAATAAGACTCATTATGAATGTCTCCTACTTCTTCATTATGGGAAAGCCATAGCCTTGGGGACTGAGTCTCCTCACTTAACTATGGGTGATCTTGTGTTTTGTGCATAGATGTTCCCCATCATTAACCAGTACGGAGATGTGTTGGTGAAAAACATGAGACGGGAATCAGAGAAGGGCAAGTTTATCAACTCAAAAGAGTAAGTAGCAGGGCATCTCTGGAGTTCTGAGCTCCATCAGGAGCCCCTCCAGCTGCCTGCCATGGAACTAAATTCTGTTGAGCTAGTCCAGCGAGCATACACATGCAGGAGTTTGGAATCACAACTCCAACTATCCATCCAAGAAGGGGATGCTCCCAGGAGAAGACAGGGTAGTTGGGGAGAAAGGATCTTCTGTCCTCTGTCAGCCAAAATGAGTTTGGCTGCTTTTTGTGACTTTGAATATACCAGAAGACAAAATACTGTCACTGTCAAAGTCACCTTTTTTTGAGTCCTCTAGGAATTCAGTTATTCCACCCTTGTCTGCTAAAGCTCATTTTGTATGCAAATATCACCCTCCACATTCTACTCATGCTGCTGTTGTTTGTCTGATTGTGGATCTTATCCCTGTGTGGGTGAGCTTCTTGAGTCCAAAGTCAATTCACCTCACTGTCCCTATCACTCTTAGCACAAAAGCAGTACATCATTTGCAACTCATGAAGACCTCACGATCAGTGTGAAGGGATCATAGACTCACCCAAGGGTCCAGCAGACAGTTGTGACAGTGTGTGGCTCTCTGCTTGTCTTTCCTGGGTATGTGAAGTGACTCCTACTTCTTGCTGCATGTGTAGTTGAAGGACTGGGAAGAGGCACTGATTTTAATTTTTCATGTCTTTCTGTGTTCAGCATCTTTGGGGCCTACAGCATAGATGTGATCACTGCAACATCATTCGGAGTGAATGTCGATTCCCTCAACAACCCACAAGATCCTTTTGTGGAAAAAGTCAAGAAGCTCTTAAAATTTGATTTCTTTAACCCTTTGACCCTCTCAATAAGTATGTGGACTACTATGTTATTCTTTCTCTCTCTCTTTTTAAATTAGTGCTTTATTGATACATAATTAACATACCTTTTAATTACCACACTTAATTTCTACAATCAAATGGTTTTCAGTCAAAAGAAACATGCAGCCATCACTAGTTACAATTTTTCAATTTAGAAACATGCTACCATTTTATTATCAACTCTCTACTCTCCTCAGGTCTAAGCAGCCATGAATATATTTTCTTATTCTATAAATTTGCTGAAACTGTGCATTTTCTATTAGTGGAATGCTACAATATGTGGCTTTGCATGTCTGACTTCTTTTATTTATCATTGTATTTTTTGAATTCTTCCATCCTGAAACATGTATGAGTAATTTATTTCTTTTTATGGCCATATAATATTCCATTTTATGGCCATATAATATTCCATTTTAATATTTCTTTTTATGGCCATATAATATTCCATTTTATTTGCCATTTGGATTGCTTCCACTTTTTGTCTGTTATGGATATTTTTGTATTTGAACACCTGTTCTAGTCCTTTTAGGTATATATTGACTAGAGATTTCTGCCTTATATTAGAAATTCAATGTGTTACCCCATTAAGTAGCCAATAGCTACACCCATGTTAAGTTCTCACCTGCAGTGCAAAAGGGTTCCTGTTTCTCCTCATCCTGTCCACTTAACTTTTTCTATTGTTTTGTTTCTAGCTAATCTCCTGGGTGTACAGTGGCATCAAATTGTAGGTTTGATTTTAATTTCTATAAGCTAATACTGTTGAGCAACTTTGGACATTTTTATATCTTCTTGGTATAAATGCATTTTCAAGTCACAATTTTATTTCTGTTCGTAGGTGAGTTGCAATATTTGTATATTCTGGATACAGCTTCCTGATCAGATGTGTGATTTGCAATTTCTCCTAATCAACAGGTCTTGTTTGCCTTTTTGATAGTGTACTTGGGAGTACAACCTTTTCATATTGATAATATATGTTATATGTCTTTATTGCCTTTCTCTGGGTTTATAGTCTGAGAATAGATTACAGATCTGAAATTATAAAGTTTTGATATTCTTTTAAGAATTGGTTTAATTTTAGCTTTTATGTTTATATCTTTGGTCCATTTTTAGTTAGATTTTTTTTATACAGTATGAGTTCAAGGTCCAACTTTTTTCTTTTCTGTATGTCCATCTGGTAACATTTATTGAAAAGAGTAGTTTTTCCATATTTCACCATCATGGCATTTTTTCCAAAATTCTTTGCACCACAGCTACATGGGATTATTTCTTATTGACTCTACAATTCTTCTCTCAGTTTTTTTTTAGTCTTTGAACTTTAAGATCACATCTGAAAAGAATAATAATTTGACTTCTTCTCTTTGTCCTATTTCTTTTATTTTATTCCTTTGCCTCATTGCTCGAAGATTTAAAGTGATATATTGACTAAGAGTGGTAACTGGACATCTTTGTCTTGTTTCTGATTTTAGAGGAAATGCTTTTAGTTTTTTCTTCTTTATTATGCTGTTTACTTTAGGCTTTTCATATATAGCCTCTATGATATTGAAGTAAGTTCCTTCTATTCCTAGCTACTTCGTTGTTCTTTAATTTTTTATCTGTTCATTATAGTTATACACAACATTGAGGTTCATTCTGACATAATTATACAAGCATAGAATATAATTTGCTCTAATTCAGTCTCCAGTACTTCCTCTGGCCCTCTTCTTTCCCTCATCCTGTTCCCTTTTCTCTATTCTACTAGTCTTTCTCTTATTTATATATGATTCTTTTCAATTAATGCATTAGGGATATGCATAAAGGTGAAATTCATTGTGGTATATTATATGTCCCCTTAATGTTGTCCCAGAACTCTTGTATATTGTAATCATGCTTTCTTTTTTCCCCCTCTTTATTGCTGAATGAGTGTTCAGGTTTATAAATCTTATATTCAAACATGAAATTGTGTCTTCTAGGTGATCTAATGTATATGTGAGATTTTCAACTGAAATTTTATGTGATGTGTTGAGCATTTCATTTCTATAATTTGTTTGACATTTTCAGAATATCTTTCAAATCCTATGTTCTCACCCTTAGTTCATTCCTTAAATCACAATTTAGTTTGTTGAGAATGTTAAAAATCAACTTTTTGAAATTATTGTTTTTCAGGATTCATCAGCTACAATATATGTGAATTTAGTTATTGTAGGATATAAGCTTTTGGAAAGATGCTTCATTCTATCTCCTCATGTTTGCTGAAGTTCTGTTTGTGTGTCTGCTGAGATGGACTTTTTCTTTTTGCTCATGTGTGAGGGGGAGTTTAATGAGTACTTATTTCATTACATCAAGCCCTGGTATGAAGGTATATCTTAACTTCCACTCATCCAATCAGTGTAATCAAAGCCTTTATTTCAAGAACAAGCACCACTTTGAGATAATCACTGCCAGTATCAGTAATAACTTGTAACCTAATCATCTATCAACATATGTATAGCAGTTATTACTAATGAGCTCTGCAGCTCTATTAACCAAAGAGAAAAGTGAGTGAGAAATAGCCTAGAGTAGGCTGAAAAGTTTCAGCATTAATAATAGTATGATAAATTGCATTAGAAGAAGGGAAAAGGCATAAAAAATAAAAATAAGAAAAAGAGTGGGAGAGAGGAGAGAAAAAAACCAAGAGGAAGAGGAAAGGAGAGTGGAGATGAAAGAGAAGCAGAATTGACAATGGATCTATTTCATTCATAAAATACATAAAATTATATAGACCTCTAAAAAATACAAAATGTGAGACACTGGGAGTTTAAAACAGTGAATGCAGAAACACTCATAGAGCTTCAGTATTCCTCCTGTTGCAGCATTAAATTTAGAGACGTTTCTTCCTGGGATTTTAATTTTAGAATTCACCAGCTATGAAGGATTTTGTGTGACACAAATATCATGCTGTTTGTCTGTTCTCAGCTCTGACCCAAACTTCCAAATTTGTTGGAGGAGTCTGTGTGCTGAGCTCTGTCCCCTCAACCTGGCAGCATGTACTGTGGGAGTACTATCGATTCAGAGCAGTTTCACTTTTAAAATGGCTTAGTTGTGACTGTGGGTGGGAATGTGAATCTGGTAGGGTTGTTGGTCAGCCTCCTACTGAACAGGATGTGCGTTGTGTCACACCCCTCCTTCTGTAAGCCCCAGTTCATGTTCCTTCTCTAGACCCTTCTGGAGGTTTGGGAGGTGGCACGGGTGCCATGGGATGCTAACGTAGGTCCAGTGTTTCCCACCTGACCCTGATCTGTCCTATTTCCATCCCCTGCCAGCCAAGGTCAGGCTGCCAATTTCAAATGAAAGTGCCATCCACCCTGCACTCTGCAAAACAACAGACTGCTGCAGCTTGCTCCATAAAGCTTCTCCTCTGTTGCAGTCTCACTCCTGTGTCCAGATTGATGCATAAAATGTGCACCCATCAATACAGTGGAAAGTAAGGCCTGAGTGGCTGTTTGTTGCTGGTATTTGAAAACAAAGTATACCAGAAACAAGACAAAAAGGAGCAAAAAAAAAAAACCCAAAAAGTAAAAAGTAAGGGTAAATGGCAGGGATGCCTAGTCTCCCTCTCAGGAAGTACTAACAGAGTATCTTTAACCTGTTGCTGCTTCCCCACTTTTCCTCTCTGCTGGAGAGTGCCTGGTCTTTCTGCTGAGCTAGCTCAATAGCCATATCTGAGCTTATTTTCTGCTCAGATGGTGATTATGTTGGACAGCAGCACCTCTTTACCTTAAACTGGGTGGGAGAAACTTTGGCCATTGGGGAGGAGCTTCCTCTTCCCCATGGAACCAGTGCACACCCAGAGCTGCTGCCACCTGTCCCATATACTATTTCCCTTTGTATTCTAGAAGTTGATGCTTTTGGCTTCCACCTGATTGCTAGCTCTCTGTGTTGCCTGCCACCATCTCCCCACAGTCTTCCCACCTCCCCACAGAACTGTTGTTTTAATCCAATCTCCAGGGACTGCTCTAGAATATTGTGAGTTCTGTTGATCTGCCATTTTTCCTGACCTCCAAATCCCACTTATTTGTTGTATATGGTCCTTTTCATATGGTGCTGGATTTCATTTGCTAATATTTTGTTGAGATTTTGCATCTATAATTATAAGATATATCCACGGTAGTTCTCCTGTGTTATCTTTGTGTTAGGTCTTATAATTAGGAAAATACAGGCATTTTAGGATATTTTAGAAGTATTCACTCTATTCTATATTTAGAAAATACTAGATATTTCTATAAGTGTTTGTGAAGAATTGAAAGATTGAAGAATTGGTATTAATTCTTTTAATGTTTGGTAGAATTGTTCACTGATCATTGGGACCCGAGCTTCTCTTTGTAGAGAAGTTCTTAATTTCTAATTTAGTCACATCATATGATATATATCTATGTATATTGTGTATTACTTTGTGTGTCTGTTTCTGTTGTTTGTGTCTTTCTAGGAATTTGACCATTTTATTTGTTACGTAATTTATATAATTGTTGTGATAATCCCATTGTTACAATATTTTTATATCCTTTTCTTTGTTTATGATGTCAGTTTTATTTCCCCTTTTTCATTTTGGATGCAAGTAACTGTAGTCTTTCTATTTCTGGGTCAGTCTCACTATCATTTTGTCAATTTTGATGGTATTTTTTAAAGACATAGCATTTGCTTTAATTTCTTCTATCAATTTTATGTTCTATTTGATTAGTTTCCACTTTGATCCTTAATATTTTCTTCCTTCTGTTTCCTTTAGGTTTAATTTGATGTACTTTTTTTTCATTCTTTATTGTGTAAAGTTTGATTATTCATTTGAGATCTTTGTTTTTATTTAATAGATATGAATTTCCTTCCAAGCAATGATGGCTTTTTCTGTATTCCACAAGTTTGATATATTGTATCTCCTTTTTTTTTTATTTCAATGCTTTATCTATTTACCCTTTATATTTGTTCTTTGATCCATTGGTTATTTAGGAGTATATTGATAAATATGCTCATAGTTTGAGTTTTCCCAATTTTTTTCTAATAATGAATTCTGGATTCCTCCCATGGTGCTTGAAGAATGTGTGCTCTGTTTGTCCCATCCTTGCTGTTCTTTCTTGAACAGCATGATTTTCCACAGCCCCAGACCAAAGCCTAGTTTTATCCATACATACTCTGTTTCAATAAATAAAGGGGAAATGGGTCAGGTTTTCATCTTGAACCTTTGGTCACTCTACAGAGACAAAAGTGGCCACTGATCTCACTGCTATGGTGGTGGCCCTATGTATGACATTCTCTGGCTCATCAAGTGGCTTGGAGCCCAATCAGCAGTCACAGAAGGAATGGCTTCTGTTGAGGAACCCTATGACTTCTACTGTTCTAATTGGTAGAAAGGGTGTAATTGCTCTATGTACATTTTACAGATTCACTGTAGTCTCTTTTTTTCTTCCCCCTGCAGCAATTTTTCCATTCCTTACTCCGATTTTTGAGGCAATAAATATCTCTGTGTTTCCAAAAGATGCTACAAATTTTTTAAAGAAAGCTGTAAACAGAATTAAAAAAAGTCGTCTCCAAGAGAAACAAAAGGTAACATACAGTGGCAGTTACAGGGGATTGTTCATTTTTGATAATTTATTTGACTATGGGTATATGACTTCTGTACTTGTTTGTGTATTTTTAAAAGGTAGATGAAGAAAGCTTGGTAGAGAGTAGTAGAGGTTTTCCATTTGGGGAGAATAAGGAATTTAGTATCTGGTAATTGAGATACAAGAATGAATCAGAGAGGGAACTGAATTAGAACAAGATATATTCTATGCTTTTATAATTATGTCAAAATGGATTCAACTCTCATATATAACTAAAAAGAAACAATAAAAAAGATTAAAATAAATAAAATATATTCTAAATATTAAAAATAGAATGAATCAGAGAGAAAGCATTTACAATTTATGGGCATGGAAATTAGTCTGTCAAGGCATAAATATTGCTGGTATAAAAAGTCCCACATGCTCTACAAAGGAATCATTGTATACTGTTGATTGGAATACAAATTAGGTCAGCCATTATGGAAAACTGTCTGGATGGCCCTGAGAAATAAAATACAGACCCACCATATATTCTAGCAATTCCATATTAGGACATATAGCCACAGGAAATGAAATCAGTGTGTTGAAAAGACACCTTCATTCCCATGTTTATTGCAGCACTGTCTTAAAATCATTCTTATTCATTGATCTGAATACATTTTGAAAGTGTTCGACATAAGGAAATGATAAATGAGTTTAAATATGTGTTTAAACTGACACAAACATAATATAGCATATGCATATACTAAAGTAATGGGGTACCTTGTTAATATGCATAATTTAATGTTTTTATATATCAATTTAAATGCTTTTTTAAATAGAGGAAGAACATTTTATCATATCCCTTTTCTTCAATAGATAAAATTTCAACATAAAAGTCATTTTCCTGGTGCTTTAATTTCATCAGATTTTAGATTGGTAAAGAATAATTGCATTTCCAAACCTCTCATTTTACAAACTCTCCACAGGAGGCATCTTCAGGCTAGCTGGTACTGTCTGTCCCCTCATGAAGCAGGTGTGGGATTCTTTAGGTGTGAAGATTTTGCCTTATGTAAGAAGGCCAGCACAAGGACATACATAGACCAGGGAGCCAAGATGTGTCCCCCAGGTGTCTGTACAAATTTCATAGCTTCAAGCATGGTGGAATCTTTCAAGATGCTTGCCCAAAATCTGATGATGAACACCAGAAATGGCAGGGTATTAATCTGTGGCACCTTTGGTAAATAATTAAGGCAGTAAAACAAAATACTGAAGTCTAGGACTTCTTCCTGAGCAAACAAATGTAACAGGAGATGGAGCCAGCCACTCTCTTGCCAGGAGTCTGTGTTCTAAATTTTTAAGAAAACTGTATTAAGAAGCCAAGAACCAAGGAGAGCAAAGACTAGTAGCTATTGGACACCATTGCCAGTTTTCACTCAGGGAACCATAGTACTCTCCAAAGTTTGTAGATGAATGCTTTTCTTCACTACTACCTTAGGTGACCCCAGCAAAACTTGTGGACTTAAAAAAGTCTCAGAAGGGAAGTTAAGTTCTTCACTCTTAATTTATTTCTGACTTCATAATTGACCTTCTGTCTTTGAAATTTCTCTGTTTCTAGCATCAGGTGGATTTTCTTCAGCTTATGATAAATTCCCAGCATTCCAAAGATGTGGAGTCTCATAAAGGTAACCAAAGCTGCAATCTGATCTACTTATGGGGCAACTCAGAGGGAAAGGTTGTTCTGGAAATGTGCAGCAGGAGGTTTTCCAGGCAGAAGAGCATTTCTACCAAGTTGCAGACAAACCACACTTGGATATTATATATGGTAGCCTGAAAAACTTTCTAGAAGCACACATATAGTGATGTTCAAATCTTGAAATTAATATATTTCTTTCACCAGCATGGTACTTTTATTAAACTTATTTTCTTACTATTTTTATTTTGATGCTCAAATTCTCCCATATTTGTCCACTGGAATCTCTTTCATGTGGGTTCCTGAGTCCTTTGTTACTCTTGTCACCTATTTTGTGATTGTTTTAAAAGTAGGTTCTGTTCAGTTTGAGAAATTATAGGTCCATAGTAATGTTGAGCTGAAAACATAGAAGTTTTCCACATAGTCTCGAATACACTGCTTTGCTCTTAGTATCCACCACCAGAGAATTATATTTATCACAATTCATGAACCTGTACTGATACATTTCTATTGTTCAAAGTCCCTAGATTTCGTTGGGGTTTGCTCTTGGTCTTGCACACTCTATGGGTTTTGACCAAAGTATACTGACATATATCCACATTATAATAACATACAGTGTATTCTGTACCCCTTTCATTTATTTTCTGAGCATTTTCTTGGTTTTGAATACAAGATATTCCAGGTTTCTGCTCTTTCTCCTGATGGCCTTGGAATCAATCACTTTTTTCAAGGATATTAGGGTTTGTTTTTTGGTTTTTGCAATGAATGGAATTTAGAAACCAAAACCTGTGATCATCTTGTGGATTTTTGCTTTTAGACCTGCTCAGCAGACAAAATAATGAACATGATATACTTCTACATGGAGCAGAGGAAAGAAATATTTCTGTACCTACTCACTTTCGGTGATATAAACTACTTTTCTCTCTCTCCTTCAGAAAAAATTTTCCTATTTTGTAGCTTATTTCTGTGACACAAATACTCGCATTGTGGTTCTACATTAAGGTACCCGTTGCTTGAGAATCATCTGAAAATAATTTCTGAACTTTGAACTATTAATTCTAGAGATGAGGACTAGGCTTACTATAGCTTGTCAATGTACATATTTTATGTTTACATGTACATATGCATCTGTGTATCTATCTATCTATCTAATCTATTCTCTATGTATCTACCCAGTTGTATTCAGCTTTCTGTGATGAAGGAAACAGTCCATAGTTTAACTGTTCAATACAATAACCACAAAACACATAGCCTACTGAGCACTTGACATGTGGTTAGTGCCACTGAGGAACTCAAGTGTATTGACTTTTAATTAATTAAAATTTAAACATTCACATGTGGGTATTAGTTACCACAGCTGAGCTCCAAACCTTGCCCTTTTTTGGGGGAGGTTGGTATGGGGTATTGAACTCAGGGGCACTCGATCACTGAGCCACATCCCCAGCCCTATCTGATACTTTATTTAGAAACAGCATCTCACTGAGTTGCCTAGTGCCTCATCTTTGCTGAGGCTGGCTTTGAACTCGTGATCCTCCTGCCCCACCTTCCTGAGCCACTGGGATTACAGGCATGCACCACCATGATCGGCCCAAAACTTGACTTTGTAGTTCTATTTCATGGAGTTCATATTCACTGGGATAAAAGATATGATAGTTAAATATTCCCACAACATTATCATAGAAATAATGCCATCCAGTAAATCCTAACTCAGTGGACCTTTCAAACATTTGTTTTGTGTATTCTTTTTTATTTTGAATTACATGTTTGACACAGGGACCATATTTATTTCAGAGCCCTATGTATCTAAAGGTCCTCATCCATTCCCAGATAAATGAGTTAAGTTCATAATTGTGCTTAGCTTCTGTCAAGATAAAAATCAAGCAGGAATTCAATTTCTATCACAGTTTGAGCTGTTGGGTGTGCATGAAGTAAGCAGAGTGCATGTACTAGAGAAGGTTACATTTTGTCATGACTGAATAACTGTTGTATTTTAATAAAATAGACCCTACTTTTTCTCCATATATCATGCTCACTGCCCCTCTTTTGACAGTTTTCTTTTGCTACTTTAATGACATTCATTAGATCAGTGTCAGTCACTATTCTTATAACATTGTGTGTTGCTAGGTAGTTTCTGTATATTCTGAGATCATCCATCTTGGAGAATGGTGCCCAGGTCTTCTATTGCCTGATACCTCTCACAGGCATAAACTCTGCTTTTCAGGGGAAGATGTGCACAAAAATCATCACATTTCGTGAAAGTACAGATTTTTACTCAGTCATTCTAGGGTAGTTTTGAGATTCTGTGTTTCTAATAATTTCCCAAATGCTATTGCTATTGCTTTTCCATTGACCACACTTTGAGTAGCAAGAGTTTCTCTGCTGCCCAATCTTCCCTTACATTTCTTCCAACATGTTTAAGTAAAAGATTCTTTAATTCCCTATACCCTGAAACCTTAGTATTGCAAACACTATCAAAGTGTTTCAAACTATGTTTCACCTAGAATAATTTAAACTTTTCCTGGGGGAAAATTACATCCTTTTTTACTTATACAAAGTAGCTTTATGATAATCCACTGATCATAAATTCACTGATACACTGATCATACTGTGTATATTAGATAGAAATGCTGTCTCTTGAAATTACCTATCTTTGGTAGTGCTGAGAATGGCACAAGGAGAAGTAGATGTCCAAGAGTGGTGTAGACTTTAAGAAAACTGTATTAAAATTATTGTTCCTTTGTCTTCACTGTCAGATACACATGAAGTAAAAATCACTTTCAGAATGACCCTGAATTGCTTTTCCATGGTCCTCCCTAGTCATCTGTGAGCATTATTTGGATTTCTCTTCATCTAAACTCTGATGTTCTGCTTTGCTGGATTTACCTAAATTGTGTTTTCTCTCCCATTAGCCCTGTCTGATCTGGAGCTTGTAGCCCAATCAATTATCTTCATTTTTGCTGGCTATGAGACAACTAGCAATGCTCTCTCCTTCGTTTTGTATCTACTAGCCACTAATCCTGATGTCCAGACAAAACTACAGCAGGAGATTGATACAGCTTTGCCCAATAAGGTGAGAAGATGAAACCTGGAGAGGGAGCAGAGAAGTGGAGCCTCAGCAACAGTGCCTCCTCATCACTTCCTAGGAGACTTTGTCTAAAAATATAATCACTGATTTTTTTCACCAGCTCTATTTGAAAAGTATCTGAAGAGATAAATGTAAGGGAAAATACAGTTAATGAATTCTACTCCACAAAACACAAGAAATTTTTAAAAGAATGTAATTTCAGTCATATATATTACTGCTTATCACAGTGATATCTAGCAAGAAACAGCCATAAAATCTCGATGGCATGGAAGTGTAACCATATGTCACTGAAGTGTCTGGACCATTGGCTCTGCTGATCCTGCTGCATGAGCTCTGGCCTGGCTGTCAGCTGAGTGAGGCTGGGCTTGGTGGGGCAGGCTGACTCTGCTCTGCTCCACATATCTTCACACTCCAGTCATGTTGTTAGGGAGAAGCAGCCAAAGTCTAAGTCAGATTTTCTGGCTCTTGGTATAAACTCTTAACTTCTGCCTTATGTCCTCTCCAGTGTCACACCAGTTTGTGCTTGCTGTCTTCACATCTCTGCCTAAACAGGGAGTCCGTTGGATATGAAAAGACAAGGTCTCTGGGGCTGGCATGGCTGGTTTGCCAGTGAGGTGGACACAAAGAATCTTCTTCAGAGCTCACAATGGAGCCCTAAAGAACCACCAGAGACCAGTCCAGCTACAGAGGGTGGATCTAAGAGTGGCTTTCTATGCTGCTTAGACCATTTACTGGAACTGAAATTGTGTGATGAGGTGGCATCCAATCTTAGCCTTCTTTTGGTGTTATTGGATGGAAGCTACCAGTTTCTCCCAACATTTTTACATGATGTAATGTTTATCTCTAATATATATTTATAATATATATATAGAGAGAGAGACAGAATGGTTGTATACATTGAATCTATATAACCAAAGCAAGATTATTCAACTAAAATACCGACGTAGAATGGGTAGAATGGGTTATTTCCTCTTTTCTACATTCTATTTCCTTGAAATAAACATGAGACTTCTGTAGTAAAAGGTGACAGTGACTTTCACATATTTTAACTGACTGTAATTCCCATATTCTAGTAGTCATTTTTCCTCACATGAGAAAAAGAAGTATATGATAACAATCAGGATTTTAGGCAATGAGTTTGGGATTGTCCCAAAGGTCACCCAGCTACTCTGCACTTCTCAATGGGCCATGGGCATGGTTGTCAAGTGTACATCATTGTTATTATAATGCTTAGTAAATTGTAAGCACTACTCTCCTTGGCCATTCTGAGTTATTTTTAGGACCTCCTATCACTTTAATTATACTGCATAGGTTGAGTTTAAAATTAGCTATAAACTTCAATTTCCAAAAATCTCTTTCTTTCTCTTCAGGCACCTGCTACCTATGATACCCTGGTACAGATGGAGTACCTGGACATGGTGGTGAATGAAACTCTCAGGTTATACCCAGTTGCTGGTAGACTTGAGAGGGTCTGTAAGAAAGATGTTAAAATCAATGGAGTATTCATTAGTAAAGGGACAGTGGTAATGATACCAAGCTATGCTCTTCATCGAGACCCACAGTACTGGCCAGAGCCTGAGGAGTTCCGCCCTGAAAGGTAGAGCCCCCCTAGGAAAGGGAACCAACCTGGGCCAGGCTGGTCCAAGCATGTCCTTGTATCTCTTAGCATAGGTGACATACAGGTAACTGTGTAATCATCTTTACATCATTTTTATGTATTTATTTTTATTTTAAGCAGTTTTTATGTTACAAACATGATATTTTCCTGCAAAATGGTATAAATTTGTGACAAGGAACCAAAAAATGCTATATACATTTACTATTCCAAATCCTTTAAATAATCATGAGATAATAATGTGATTTTGTTCTCATAAACATGTTTCCATGCATATATAGATGTTTTTGAAAAACTAAATTATATCATATTTTATGTGATTTTGAACAACTGTTTAACAGTAAATTGTAATTTCTCCACTATCACTTGATGATATATGCATTCAACACTATGTATAGGTTTCACATCTACAATTTCAACTAAATGAATATAAACATTTTTTCTTGTAATTTTCCCTTAAACTATCTAATACAATAAGTATTTATACACTATTTACATTTTTTAGTTATCACAAGCAAACAATAGATGATTTGAAATATATTTCAAGATGTGCATAGGTTATACAAATATTTTCTTATTATTTTTATAAGAGACTCAGTCACCCAGGATTTTGTTGTATCCAGATGATGAAACTAATCCTCCTCAGATATGGCACCATGACTGTTTGTATGTATGCATGTGTGCTTGTATCTATGTCTTCAAATTTCATATAATGTGCCATTTCTCATTTTTTTAATGTGTTCACCCTTTATGCTCCTTATATTTATTTTGGGTGTTGTTTCCTTTACTGTCTCAATACCATGATTTCCTTTTAAACAGCATTTATCTCATTTCAACAAGACTGAAAGATCCTACAGGATAAAGGGGAGGATAGTGGAAAAGCCTTATATCTTAACAATTTTCATAGCAAAACCACAGCTGAATTTCCATGACCAGCTCACAAAATCATCCTTTGCTTGCGAGTGTCTAAGGGATGATCTGAAACAAGTAACTGGTGTGGTTTTAATGTTTCATTGACTTGTTCTTTATTGTGGAACCAGGTTCAGTAAGAAGAACAAGGACAGCATCGATCCTTACATATACATGCCCTTTGGAAATGGACCCCGAAACTGCATAGGCATGAGGTTTGCTCTCATAAACATGAAACTTGCTCTTGTCAAAGTAATGCAGAACTTCTCCTTCCAAACTTGTAAGGAAACACAGGTCAGTAGATTTACATATAAATAATATTTTATTTGAAGACCTTTTTCCAAATAGAGGGATCTATTCAGAGATAATATATGCAAATTCATAATTTAATTCTTAGATCTATAGGCCAAAGAGTCTCTTTTGCCCTGTCTTTGAGACTTTGAATTTCTTCACTTGGGAGCTCTAAATCTATGATTTTATGAAGACTAGAGTGTAAAGAACATATAGACTCAATATAGAGTGTAGCATGAAATTTTTATGTGTGGACTCTGAGCTTAAACACAGGGTAAATTCAGCTTCAACCTCCTGGATATACACTGTTGTGAAGAGTCAAGAGGTATGGTGACCACATGGTTATGTTATTTGAGCAAAGTTCTCCTCCCCAGAACTCACAGAACCTCTCTATTGATAGTGGTTCACTTTCAGGAGTGGTGTATTTAATATGCACCTCCTCTTTCTCGGTGGGCTCTCTGCATGGGAGAGGAGGAGGAACGAGATGGGTTCCATCTTACCTGTGGCTTCAGGGCCAATGTAGCTGATATAAATAGATCCTCTGACACACCAGGAATGGGACAGTTACTTTCTACAAGCTCTATCTTCTCCAGACTGGTGCTTCTCAATCTCAAGAATTTTCTTGCTACTGAGATCAAAAGATTAGTCTGTTGGAGATTCCCCCAACCCTGAGGGAGTGATTCTGAAAATGGCATGAGGATTTAATGAAAACACTGAGGGACTCAGAAGTCCCACCATAATTTTACTATCCAATCATGACACACCTTAGAGAGTAAGTAGAAGAAGTTCAAGATACATAATACTGAAATTAGTTTTTATTTTTCCAAAGCATTATTGTTATTAATATATTTCCTCTACTTTGCTGCTGTGGTTGTTGGTGCTTCATTTATTGCTTCTTGTTGTGCTTGTCTGTGTTACAGATTCCCCTGAAATTAGGCAATAAAACACTGATTCAAACTGAAAAGCCTATTATTCTGAAGGTCATGTGCAGAGATGGGACTGTAAGTGGAGCCTGAACTTCCCTAAGAATTTCTACAGAACACCAGAGAACAATTTATTTTGTAAAGAAAACTCAAAATGAAGATAGTATTCATATTCCTCAGTTAATGAATGATAAGAGATGCTGGACCTTTGCTGAGCTTGCTCAGTGTCTGTGCAGAGTATTATCATTTTTTGTGATGGAAAGGAGGTGCCCACTTCAGCACCAGATGTAAAGACTTGGCCTTTCTGGTTCTAATGGGATCTCTCTTCTCACCAGCAGTTAGTATAGGCAGGTCCTCCTGAGTTCTGATCAGAGAATCAACAATTATCAGCAAAATTATCATCAATTTTTAATGAAAATGAGGATTATTGTGGTTCTTTTTGTAGTGACATTGATAGATGATGTGTTCTTTGAAATATTCTGTGATAAGTTTTATAAGGATAAAGATAATAAACATCTCTACAAAAGTTTATCTGAAGCCTTCATGCATATTTAAGTGGATATATATAGTACTGAATCAGATAGAGTCAAAACTAAATTTTTCAATCATCATTATTAGTGAATACATGGAGCTTTTTCAGAAAATTCAATTTTAATATTATGATAGATAGAACTGATCCACTACGACTTTTCCCACTGCTGGAAAATTCTTGGGTTGACAATGCAAAAGAGAATAGACCATCCTGTGCCGAGAAAGAAGCTCCACTATGATTGCTTTATTTGACATCCTGCCTTGCCTATTCAGGTATGCCCCTCTTAAACCAGTATAGCATCTGGAGTTCATTTTTAAGTAACCAAATACTTAGAGTAGAACACAATAGCTATACTACGGAACTGAACTAGGTGTCCTTTAACAGATAAATGGATAAAGAACATGTGGTGTGTATGTATATATATACATACATATATACATATGTATATACACAACCAAATATTACTCAGCTTTAAGAAGAATAAAAGATGTTCTTCAATAGATGAATGGATAAAGAAACTGTGGTATATATACACAATAGAATATTACTCAGCAATAAACGAGAATAAAATTATGATGTTTGCAGGTACATGGATGGAGTTGGAGCATATCATGCTAAGTGAAGTAAGCCAATCCCAAAAAGCCAAATGCTGAATGACTCATTGATAAGTGGATGCTGATTCATAATGTGGGGGAGGACATGGGAAGAAAGGAGAAACTTTGGTCACAGAGATGGGAGGAGGGAAGGGGCAGGGGGACAGTAAAGATGGTGGAATATGATGGACATCATAACCCTAGCTTTATGTAGGACTGCATGTATGTTGTGATTCTATACTGCATACAACCAGAGAAATGAAAAGTTGTGCTCCAAAAAAAAAAAAAAAAGAATAAAATGATAAAATGATGATATTTTCTGGTAAATGGATAGAGCTGGAGAATATCGTGCTAATCAAAATAAGAAAATCTCAAAAAACCAAAGATCCAATGTTTTCTCTAATATGTGGATGATAATTCACAATAAAGTGGAGGGGAGTAGGGAAGAATATTATTACTTTGGATTAGGCAGAAAAGAGTGAAGTGAGGGCAGGGGATATGAGGGTAGACGGGATAGTAGAATGAATCTATTCATTATACATTATGTTGAGTTACACAGGTTGTGTAATCATATAAGCACATAGAGTAATAATGTCTGATTCATTCTATTTCCCTTTTTATATTTTATTTTGAGACAGGCCTTGTTGCATCCAACCCATACCCCTCTCCCAAGAAGTGCAGCCCAGACAACTCTGCAGAAGCAGCAAAGTTTATTGAGGAAACAGGGACACAGACTAATTGATTGGGGTCAGCTCTCCTTTCCTTCAGAGGGTGACCCCAAAATGAGGGTTTCAAAGGTTATTATAGAGTGGGTGAGTTACATGACTTAGGAAAGCAGGATTTGGCAAATATTCGACCTACAGTTATAGTTATTTAGAGTTCAACTGTGATGGGTCCACCTATGTCCCCCTTTCAGTTCCTGGAATTTTAGGTTACTGGCCAGGAGGTCTGGCAGCTTGTGGTTTGGCCTCATCCATGAGAAGCAAGCATAGCATTAAATCACAGAAACACAAAAAGCAGGTTAGCAGATACATGCAGGCCTGAGCCAGAGTGACTCCATTTTGAGTTTGGCTTTTACATCCCCTCCCCCCTTTTCTAGTGAATGGAGTCAAACTTTGACTCATCATCATCTATAGGAAGTGGGATTATAGTGGGACTGGAGTACCATGAGTTTAACAGCACTAATTCTTTGCTTTATATAGTTAACCAGAGAGCTAGAAATCCCTAAAGCAGAAGTATAAGGGAGCCTGAAATAGCGGATATTAGGATAGTGAGCCATGGTGACCAGGAAAATAATCCCTGATACCGCCTGGAGTTTTCTGTTCTCAATTTGTCTCTTTCCCATAAAGTTTCTCAGACCAGAGCTAATGTGTCCCTAATGATTCCTGATTGGTTTGTGTAGTAGCAACAAGCTTCTCCTAGGGCTACACATAAACCTCCCTCCTTCATGAAAAGCATGTCAAGGCCTCTGCAGTTCTGGAGAACAACTTCTGCTGTTGTTCAAGGTGAGAAATAGAAGATTCTAAGTACCCTAAGTCTAGGTCTATTTGTTGGCTGAGACATTTGAAATTTTGGTCACCAACAACAAGGGAAGCTGGGCCTAGGGCAGTGGATTCTGCTAATCCTAGTCCCACTAACAAGGGTATAAATACTGGAGTGGCTGGTTTTACTCTGTTTGTATATGAACTCATAAGAAGATGTTCATGGCCTGCATTTCCTCCATACCAATATATTTGTGGCAAAATGTGTACTAGAAAACAAAGCTCCTTTGACCCATCATTTTTAAAATGCCATGCATTGATTCAGGGAGTAATATCAGAAGTACAAGCAAACCAAGTAGAAGGAGAGCCCTTGAAAATATAACTCTGGGAAACTGAAGCAGAAAGGGTGTCATTAGAAGTGACACTATAAGTGCAAGACTGAGTATATGGTGAATCAGATAACATAAAGCTGGGGGATTTTAAGACATAAGCTTTGACCATGTAGATCCCTCAGAGTTAGGACAGGCTGGTGTCCCCACTTACATTCAGGTTCCTTGGAACCTTGTATGCTTAGAACTTTAGTTTGAGAATTTCATCCTCTGGTGACATTAACCCTGAAGCCCACATAATAAGGAGGCTTAGGATTGAGGCACATCCAGCAATCCTGTGTAATGTTAGGTTGGGTTTGATTAAGGAATGAGTGCATGGATCCATAATCATTTGAACCTGACAAACTCAGTACTTTCCATGGTCATTTATAATTGACAAAGCTCTAGGTTCAGCACAGGGTCATAAGGAACTGAAATTGCTGCCTTAGCTAAGATAGAGTCACTCATGCTAACCTAATCCACAACATTTTCCCCACTGGTTTTATGGGACTAATCAAATCATTGATTACATAGTTGATTGTGTGAGTCCCAGATGCTGTTTTCTAGCCTCTCCAGTATAATAGTGCACTTGGGGAATAAGGTGAAGAGTCAAAATATTTGTTCCATCCTGATGTGCCAAAAAGCTGTAGGGATAAGCAAGGAGTTATTCCTGATAAGTAGGCAATGTAGAAATTAACCATGGAGCCATGTAGAAATTAACCAACAGTCCTGAGTAACATTAGGTTTTGTCTGATTAGAGGTTGGGGTTGGACTGATGAAATATGTTGTTTTAGCAGCTCATATCTTACAACACTTTTTTGGACCCAAACTAGCTTCCATTTTTTTATTTGATCTGATTACTTATTTACATTTATTGTATTTTTCTCTAATTTTAGAGAACTCCTACTGCTGTAAGGAAAAGGAAGATGACTGCTCCTGCTGCTTCAAGCTGAGAGGGGGTGATGTGCAGTGGAACAAGCAGTTTGGAGTCCCTTTTTATAAATTGGGTCAAGGGGTCCATGATGAAAGTCTTATTTGGGAAGAACAGGTTGCAAATTCACCTGGTAGTGGTGCTTATATGAAAGAAACAAAAGAAATGAGCACTGAAATGAAATCAACACACAATAAATGTTGTAGCATCTGGAACATGTCAATGAATATCATGAAGATAATAGAATTAATACTCTCTCACCAGCAGGTACAAGAACTAAGAAGTTATCCCCATAGCAAGGCCTAACAAAGCCTAATAAGGCCTTTATTTGGGAATGTAAATTTTTTGTATTGTCAGAGTTATCAGGAATATATATACACAACACTTAGTTAAGTTACTTAGGGCTAGAGAATCATATGAGTAAACATTAACTAAGCCTACCTATGTTGGAGGTTAGGAAGATTTGTAGCCCTTGAACTGACTAACAACTTTTGATTCTGACATTTTGTTTTTTTTAATAGTTATCAGGCACTACTGCCTACAAATCTCTCTTTTTTGTATCCAGTCTTTTCTTATTGTTGGGGGGCTAACCCAAGTGTACATCTTAAGTTATAAATAAATATTGATATTTTTTAAATGCCTGGGAATGGTTGTGTTTTGGTTTTAACTGTTTTTGCTAGGTGTTCAAGATCAAGATAGTCAAATGGACCTTGTTTTTATCTATTGTTAAGAGTCAGCTGAGTGTTATTATGGGACATTCTTGGGGAACTTGTGAGCAGCCTCTTGGCACTGCTAGTATCATCTACACTAGGATGGGTCAAGGTATCGCTGACCATGTGGCTTCCCTTGGATGCACTTCCCTTTCCACTGACCGTCCTCTTTTGCTGCATGCACACTGATTGGCTTTCTGTTCTCTAGTGGTCTCATTAATCTCCTCTATTGGGAGGTTATGTGGCCCAGAGTTGTGAAGCTCTTCCCCCTTTCCCAGGGTTCAGGCTGACTCAGAGGGCAAGAGCCAAATATTAGTTTCCTTAGCCCCTTTGTTTTAACCTTAATATTTAAGCCTTGGCCTTAAACATCCAGCAAGTCAGTCTTACCAGTCTAAAAGAGTACTGGACTTTAACTTAATGTTTATAATTTTATAGTT
The DNA here is from genome assembly GCA_004024805.1 of Geosciurus inauris. Taxonomy (NCBI): domain Eukaryota; kingdom Metazoa; phylum Chordata; class Mammalia; order Rodentia; family Sciuridae; genus Geosciurus; species Geosciurus inauris. The sequence continues at coordinate 55,828 of PVHX01011756.1, forward strand.
ATTTTTATCTTTTTATTTACTGTCTGTGGGGATTAGGGTCTGTCCCGAACCAGCGGGTCGAAGAGGTACCCCCACATTCACCAAGCAGTGGAAGTCGGGAAGAGTTGGAGCTGACTGGCTGCTCCCTCCCAGCCCTCTGCCGTAGGACAATCAGACACTCCAGGGAGACCAGTCAAAGCATGTACTCATTTAATTGTGGAACAAGCATTCAACTTATAGGGCCGTTCAGCCAATCAGAGACAATGCACGTAGCCAGAAGCTGTCCATGTGACCAGGCACACAAGCTTCCTGAATTCTATCCACAAGCTGATCACATTTGTGGAACCAACAGTAAACCAATCACATAGTCCCTCCTTCCTCCATGCCCTTCCCGTTTACATACTTTTCACAATGGCTAGTTGCCACCTTAAGGGCATAGCATGGAGCTAGCTCCCCACACTGTCTATAGGTGGCTTAATCTGAGTTATATATCATATTCCCTGTTTGAGATCACAGTAATCTCTAAAGCAAAAATCATACATAAAGTTGTATATAAAGTTTTTCATATACAACTTTTTCTACTTTGGAGTCATTTTGACATACAGTTACTGAGTCTATAGGAATGTTAGCTACAATATTAACCTTTAAACAGATCAGGCTCTTACCATATTTTAAAAATACCTTTACATTTTTATATTCCAGTGTAAAAGGTAACATAAGGTTTAGGTTTGGTTATAAAACATCCAATGATATAAATAAATCTCCAATAAAATTCATCATTTCTATAAGTCTAAATTTACCATTACAGACAACTTTAGTTTGTAGAACACCAGCTTGATAAAATGTTCCTTTAAATCTTTTACTTTAAAGACTTGTACACCTGAAAGATATGAACACATTTAATATGTAAAACAGAGTGATAGTACCACAATTAAATTGATGCTTTTATATTAATCAAGTTTATTATTTAAAGAAAAATCTAGATTCTGGAATGTAGTAAAATACTGTAAAATAACAGTTGCTGTTTAACCAGAGTGGTACAAACTTTAATTTCTCCAACACTAGTTGTTCTGAGAATAAAACTTAACAGACACAATGTTAGAAGTGAATTAATGTTTTAAGAAATTTTTGTCATTTTCACAGATTAAACTTTGGTTTATACCAGTACATTAATATTTGACCTTAGGTTAAAAACCTTGAATAGCTTTAACTATTTGTGTTACATATATAACCAACTTAGTTACACCCAAACAAATTTGTCCTTTACTTACGTAGACCTTTATATCACTTAGATCCTCTTGTTTACTTAGATGTATTACAATTTTACCACATAAAGAGTTTTCTACCCAGAAATGTTTTTTTACTAAATATATTTTAATATTCAAAACCTTTTAATTTTTTGTATTTGTTGGTCCCTCTTTTTGTTTACCTTATGAAATCTCTGAATTTAGACAATTACTGTTTTAATAAGATAAAATATTTTGTTATTTATATATTTTAATTAAAATGTAGTTGAAACCTTTAGACCCCTTATATAACCTTGTTTTTAGTGATGACACAAGGTAATTTTAAATTTCTTTTTTAATTTTACCTGTTTATGAAAACACCAATAGTGTTTAAGCATAAGCATATTGCCTTAAGCAATTTAAAGAGTTAAAAGTACTTGATGTTATATTTAACTGTTAGCATTTTAACTTCACAAACCATTTAGATGTCTTTAACAAACACATCCATGATCAATCTCATACATGTCAGATCTAATTCACTTATTTTTTTAAAAAACAAGACATCAGACAAGTGCATTGAATAGCATCACTTTTTTATGTTGAAGAGAAATCCTAGGAACAATGGACCTCAGACATTTTATAGACATCAACATTTTATTAACAACTGACCACCTAGAGAAGCTTGTGAGTTAGTAATTTTAAAGACATTTTTACTTGTATTTGTTTACTCAATTTAAACTGAACTTTTTGAATCATGTGAACCAAATGTATTTGGATCCATTTTTTTAAAAATTTTAATTTATGAGCTCATATGTTAATTTTGGTACCAAACATATGTAGACATGGAAATACATGTAGACTGACAATACACCAGTGTACCTACACAAAACAAACAAAGGCCTTGTAGCTTATTTTTTAAAAACCTATTCAATTGAGGGCTAGCACTTGTAAATTGGCCTCTGGATGAAACAGAGTGTAAAAAAAAAAAAAACTTTACAGTTGGAAAAAATAGGTCTAATCAGAAAAACATATTAACCTAGGAGCACAAGATCAAAATTAAGAACTCAAAAATAGAAGTATAAAAGCCTTCCTTGTTTCTGTCCTGATAGAGTTCCACTCATCAGAGATGAAAATAGTTAAGGGAATACATACAAGTGGGGCACCATTTCTCCCTGAGAGAATCTCCCAAAGAGGTAGCAAGGGAGTCTGCATCCATTGGTCCTTTTGGGAGACACCCTCAACTCAGGGCCCCATTCGAAACCAGTTTTTCTGATCTCTTGCTTAGTGGCCACCCAAATCTTAGCCTGGTATTTTGAAAAATATTTATTAGCTGGATTACAATGGTTAAAAACTTTTGGGTCACCTCCAATAGTTGGAAGTAACTCTGTAAACCCTTTAAGTTTTTGGAGTTTTTGTGAATATCTGGGGCTGACTGAGAGACAAAAGCCAAATTTCCTAGACAAAATAATGTTTTCACATATCTTAGAAATAGTAATCCTATAAAACTCTCTAGTTTTAATCTTCCCTCTGCAGAAAATTATATTGTCTTCTATCTTGGCCACCTGGCCCACTCCCTAACTGAAGACAATCTCTAAAATGCTTTTTTTACCTGTAGTTTTTACTCTTGATATTTTTTCTTTTTTTTAGTTCTTTTGGCAGCCATTTACATTTTAATGCACACTTTAGTGAGCATAGTTTAAAATCTTCTTAACCATTTTTTTGGAGGGTTGGTATTTGATCTGGGTGGCCAGGCCACCCAAAAATGACTTTTTTTGGACCCAGTAGATGAAGGGGAGGTTGGTGGTCCCCTCTGGAAGCCAACTGACCTTGAAAGTGGGCCATTCCATTTTACAAAATTTTCTGAGAAAGAGAAAGCATCATAGAAAGTGCTGTAATTTGCAGCCTTTTTCTGGAATTCCTGGAAATGGGACAGAAAACATTGAAGGGGCATATACGATGAATAAGAGGTGGACTGACTTTGACCCATAATAACCAAAGACAAACAATAAAACACACAACAGATGCAAAAGGCAAGGAGACAGTACAGAGACAAGACAAGCAATAAACACATCACAATTAGGCTAGAGATTGTGAGGCTATAATGCCTTTGTGACCTAATATCCTTAATATTAGGATGGTTTAGTGAGCTCTTACCTGAAACCTGAACCAGACCAAATGGAGTCCACCAGTGTCCCGGATGGAGTCCTGATTAAGGGCAACACATTGCATCTAGCTTGGTCCTCCAAGTCTCTTGTGGTATACCAACACAGATTTGACCTATTCCTCTAGGGGTATTAATTCCCCTCAGTAGAGAGGATTAATTCCCTCTTCCACACTCCTGGGAAGGAGGGTAGGTGAAGCAACTGGGAAGAGGGCTTCCTGGCCAACACACCAAATGTTGCATCCAAACCACACCTCTCCCCAAGAAGTGCAGCCCAGACAACTCTGCAGAAGCAGCAGAGTTTATTGAGAAATAGGCACACAGACCAACTGATTGGGGTCAGCTCTCCTTTCCTTCAGAGAGTGACCCCAAAATTAGGGTTTCAGAGGTTATTACAGAGTGGGTGAGTTACATGACTTAGGAAAGCAGGATTTGGCAAATATTCAACCTATAGTTATTTAGAGTTCAACTGTGATGGTGCCACCTATGTCCCCCTTTCAGTTTCTGAAACTTTAGGTTACTGGCCAGGAGGTCTGGCAGCTTGTCGTTTGGCCCCATTCATGAGAAGCATGCATAGCGTTAAATCACAGAAGCACAAAAAGCAGGTTAGCAGATACATGCAGGCCTGAGCCAGAGTGACTCCATTTTGAGTTTGGATTTTACCGGCCTACCTAAGTTTCTTAGGGCCTCAAAGACTTTCTGAGGCTGGTTTTTAACTTGTGATCTTCCTGCCTCAACCTCCAGAGTCGTGGGGATTACAGGCAAGGAATTAGTTGTCCTAATGTTCAAAACAAGTAAGAAAAGACTCTACAAAAATAGGGGCCATAGGAGCTGGGTTTGGAGGCTAAGCAGGAGTCTTTTATGAGGCACAAAATCATTCTAGGCAGAGGAAACTGTGTGGGCAAATATTTATGGATGAAGCTTTTTTTAATGAATGTCTCATATTTTATAATGACACAGCTATGGTGCTAATGACACATAAAGAAATTTAATGCTGGTGGCTTGGCTTGAGTTCCTCATAATATAAGATAAGCTTTGGAATTATTTATTACCCAGTGATTTATTGATTTCCCACCAAATATGAACTACAAGTATTACAGGAGTCCCAGGCCAGATACAAAATCCAGGTCTAGCCACTTACCCTCAAAAACAGACCCAAAGGGTAATTGCAAAAAAGCAAGAAAAAAAAAAACTATAATCAGTGTAGCCACACTGAAAAGACATGTTTTTAGGCATATCTTCAGGGTGTTCACATGACCTGAAGGTTTAAATAAAAGAATAATTTGGGCACTGAAGAAGAGGTATGCATTGTTAAGCAATCTTGGCCAAACTGTGGTCTGATGGATTATTGTCTCAGTTCTATCACTCTGAGGTGGCTTGTAAGAAGTCTTTATCACTTAAAAGGGGTACATTTTACTTTTGCTCAGGATGTTCATCTACCAGACCTGGAATCTTAGAATGGGCAGTGTAGGTATCATGAAATGATTGCTCCTGTTTAGGAAACAGCCTCCTTGTGGTGATCTGTCTACAATCTTCTGCCATTCCTGGGAGCAACTGAACAATAACTGAAAACTTCTAGGCACCACTCTGGGGCTCTGAAACAAGATACTGTAAAAGCTGAAAGTTGAATGCCCCTTCAATCTTGCCTAACTTTTCAGGGGAGATCACCTAGATTCAGTAAATTTGGGGACAGTAAATCTTATATTGCTAGTTATTATATGAGCACTCCTTAAATGATTAACATGTTTATGTGCAGAGCTGAGCAAAGATAAAGTTAATAGAGCATACCAAAGGAAAGCAGAAGGCCAAACTTTATTCTGTTTTCAGTTACTCATTGAACAGCTACAGGCCTCAGAGTCACAGCCTTTACCAATCAAAGGTCAAAGTAAAAGAGTGCATGATTTTTGCCAAATGCAAAGAGGGTACCTGACCCCTCCAATTCCAGGTGATACATAGGTGGCTCTTCTATTGGCTACAGACCTGACCCTACCTCCTCCCCCAGCACAATAACTGGCTTCACCAAATCACAGCTTGACACAATTCTGCAAAGGACAGTGAGCATAGCTGAAAGGAAAATTCAGAAGACAAAACTGCTGAAGGGAAGTGGTAATGGACCTGATCCCAAATTCTTCCATAGAGACCTGGGTCCTTCTGGCTGTCAGCCTGGTGCTCCTCTATTTGTGAGTAGCTATCCAGGCTCCTCTCTAACCCTGAAGTTGAGGGCCTAATCAGGGTTCTGTTTCCTTTACCTGTTTGGAAGATAAATAAAGGCAATGAAATTGAAATTGCTATAAACACTTAAGAAGTTCCTATTGATCTTAGGAGCTCCTCCCTGCCCCAAATCCATTTTCCTGTGGGTAGGGGGATTTCTGATGAGATTTGTTTCTGGGGACGATCTGATTGGCTCTAAGTTTGCATCTGGAGTAATGAACAAGAATTCAACAGGTACAGCTAATGAATAAGTTATAATCACATGCAGTGGGAACCTCACCTTTTTTCAGTCTTTAGAAATTCTGGGGACAAATAGGTTGCTAGGGTTTTGTCTTTTTATCTTCTGCATTTTCTGTCTTCTGCAAAAGACATGTGGAACGACTATCCCTGTGCATGTGGTGATTCCTGACCCCTCTTGCCCAGTACCATTTATACAATACACCAATTGCATCTCAGACTCCCTGGGAGGCTGACTGTACAATTCATTCTTTTCTTTGAAGCTCTCCTGGCACTTCTCAAGCTCATAAAACTCAATTCTTCCACCCTATGATACACAGAACTTTTTTATTTCTACATGATGAGTGTCTAGAGCAGAGTACACCTGACAGAAATTCTAAGAAGTTTGATTTCTTTTCTTTTCTTTTTTTTTTTTTGTATTTTCTTTCCCCTTTCTGAATGATTAGCATTAGTAAAAAAGACTTATTTTCTCCTAATATAAAATCTGCTAACAGCTGGAAAACCACTCCAAACCCAATTTGGCTTTACTGTTTTTATTCTCTACACTCTAACATGAAAGCATGAAACAATATCTAATAGAGAACTTGCTTTTGATAATGAGATTCTTGCATAATGAAGCAGAGGGAGAGAGATTACTTTGATGTGTGGGTAGGAGAGATTCCACACAGATCACATTTGACTTCTGTCTCAATTTTATTCTTTTTTTTTTTAATTTTTAATTTTTATTTTTTATTTTTCTCAAAAGTTGAATTTTAATACATAACAAAAAAACAAATTTTCAGAAGCTGTACACACTATTCACTGAAAACATTTGTTGAGGCAAATAGAAAAAAATTGTTACAATCATAATTTTTCTAACTTTGCACAAAATTATAAGCAGATTACATTCTTCATATTAAACATCTTTATATGCACTTTCAATGAACAGTATATATATATATATATATATAT